>NQII01001538.1:338051-373657 GCA_002778355.1 Clitarchus hookeri
AATATTAAAATCAGTAATTTTTCTTTCAAATTTAAAAAAAATCGTTATTCAAATCAGCATTACACCTACAAGCATATATTATTAAATCGATATTATTTTAGTAATAAGATCTTTAATTAAGACCGACCAAAAACATTTTTCGATTTAATGGTAATTAAATTACCATTGAAATTAAGTATTTATTAAGTTACTTCACACCCCCCCACTTTAGTACGACCAATTATTCATCATCACTTAATCCCTTATCACTACCACTCTTGTTTTCAGCATTGTCCGCCAAAGCATGCTAGTGTGGGGAAAGTATTTCATAGGAACAATGTCGACCCTCAGCACAGTTTCTCGTCTGATGCCAGAGGTAACAGATCGCTCTCTCTGCCCTCGTATTTTGCATTCTGACTGGTAAGTTCAGATATTTAATTCCATAAGGTAGTAGGATATCAACAAGCGTGCACGTAATACGCATATATATATGTATATATATATATATATATATATATATATATATATTCCCACGAAATGAAAAATCTGCTCAAATATCGAGTATCGGTTCGGGCCTGCTAGTCTCTGGAGAAATATGTAACCTCATAAAAAACAATACTGGAACTTAGTTTTTTTTTAAATTTATATATTTACCATCATTCTAATTTGCAATGACATTGCCTCAGTACCCGTGCCGCTACTGTAACATTACGTTTACATTCACCAAGTGTGTTCGAAGACACGAAAAATATGGTTGTTCGAATAATGCAGATAGAGTGGCATATAAGTGTGGAAACTGTGGCATGGCATTTGCTAGGTGGTGTAACTTGCAGAGGCATGCAAAAAATTGCATATATATTCGACCTTCACATGCCAAAATCCATCGTTTACAGTCTTCTTCACCGCAGCATACCAGTGTAATTCCGACAAAACTAATTGTTCAGGATGAGTATCCACCATCGTGCCAGCGACCATCACGCCCAAGAATCGTGACAGGGTCTGGGTTGGTTAATGACAATGGTTTCGTGGAGGTCCAAACTGCATTCCAACACAGTATAAATACCTATGACTCCACAACGAGATCGGGTATTTTTTTTCGAGGGACGTTTGCACATTTTTATCTCGAATGGGGAAAAACATCGCTTTTGGCTCTCCACATAAACACGCCACCAATAAAATTTAATGTATTGATCGAACGCGGTTTTGGAAAACCGACCCCATTTAAATAAAGGAAGGTATTTGAATCGAGAGGCAAGATATCGAAAATACTGTAAAACCTCATACTGTAAATATACGTCACGATAAAGAAGCATACAAGCAGCGTGTTTCGGAGTAAATATTAATGAAAAATCAATCACTGAGTGCCCCTTCCCCTCTAAACAACATACTTGCCCCCCTCAGCAAAACATTTGTTTAAAATTCATGTTGTAAAAAATCAAGTGCCATGTACGGATGCGTTATGCAGCTTTCTATAAAGTAATCATTACTCGAAAAATCCAAAACCAGTTAAAACCACTGCGCTCCCCCGTGGTATGCTATATGCACAGCGAAGTAGCCCGTGCATCCCCTCTCACAAGGCATAGACGCTCATCATTAAAAACATTACCTTCCAAGTTTAAAATCAGTACATTGGGAAATTTAGGCAGCGAGAAAAAAATACCCATATGTTTACTCCACGTGCGGCGATTTTTCTAGCACCCATTGTCAGCAAAGAAAACTTTTAATATGCATAAATAATGTGCGAATAGTAGTAAGATTTGCAGGGGAAAAATTATATACAGTAAGGATACGCTAGCGTAAGTATACACCCACCAAAAGTACCAAATAGCAAAAAGATTTTGCCTTCGGTAAACAAAATTTCAGTATTTTCATACATTCTTGTACGCTGGGTCCGTTAAGAGATAAATCCGACGTTAGGAAGCGCTGCCGTGATAAAACACCGCACGTGCATTCGGGAGGACTCAGGTTCAATTCTTGGCTCAGACATCACGATTAGAGTTTTTTCCATCGTTTCCCGAAATCACTTCAGGGCTACGCTTGGATGGTTCCTTAACGTAGGTCATGTTCAATTTCTTCCTCTGATACTGATTGTGTGTACTGACGGTTCCATCTTTAATGACGCCCGCTGTCGAGGAGACATTAAGCCCTACCTATTGCTACAATAAATTTACAGGACCATACATTATTCACTCCCCACTCTGGATGCCTTCCATTAAGCTTCGAAACGATTAAACTCCAGCCTTGGACACATTTCTCCTAAACGTTAAAGAGCTTTACAGCCGATCGCGCGCGCTCCACACATACACACACAACCCATAACCATCAAATAAGATGGGCATTAAATTTAATAGGTTAAACTTTGCTTTACACTCGATAGATCAGACTGACTCCCTCTACATCAATTCGTCACAGTTCCACATCATCCATGCCTCGTTTCACCCTTATTGTCGCTAAAAATCACACCTGCTTGGTTCTGCTACCCTCTGTCATAACAAATCTGTAAAACACTAAACTTAATTTCTCTTGTGAGAATACTTTATCTTTAATTTAAAAACTCCAGCTATTCGGCCGGGCATAACATTGGCGCAACTATATCCTTTAAGAAATGCGTTTTTTGAAGGGTGGAACTCAGCAACTCTTCGAGACGGAACGATATCCCATATACGCTAAAGAAACTTAGGAAAAGTCACTCAGATATGACTCACTATAAGCTGTTTTATTTACGGAATATTCTCACAGCCTATTGCGGCGTCGCTTCGATTGTGATTAGAAGCAGTATTGACGGGGACCGTGTCATGCAAAAATAGCCTCCCATGACCACGATATATATCGATTCGGTACAATCGTTGAAATACTTTTGCCGTCGATACAGAGTATGATGGAAAAACATCTCTTTGAATATTTACGAAAAAAAATCTATTACAAAGACCCTACTGCCGGGTATAACATTGATCACGATCAGATCGTGAATATATGATTGTAAATATGCATCAAATATGTTATGAATCATGACGATTACTTTCAGACACATCCTCAATTTTGTTAATAATGCCTTGGGCTCCTTGCACCCTAGGGTGAAAACGAGCCCATGCTTATGCAAGGAAAAGTTATCATCATCGCAGCTTAGTCCCTCACTAGAGATAAAGTAATTCTTTATGCCATTAAAATGGCAGCAGCAATAAAAGCAATCCGTCTTCCCGATGCATAAGTAATTGCAAACCATTCTATGAACACTACGCTAATAACACCCCAGAGAACCACGAAACGTGGCGGTGAAAATCAGGCAACCTTTCTATAATGACTATTTCGTACCGACACAGAACCGGGCGCACTCAATCCTTCACACCATCCTCTCGACAGCAATTGCACAACTACCAGAGCGCACGCCTCCCATCAAGGCGAGTTAGGTTCGATTCCCATCGGGGGTCGCACGTGGATTTTTGCACATGTAGGAAACGTAAGTGATGACGTTGCCAACAGGATCACCCATGGTGGACGTTGGCGATGTCCAGGAGATTTTCTCGGGACTCTTGACCTTCTTCATCGACCTAAAGGTAGTTACCAATTTCAGCTGCTTAGCACCATTTAAAATCACTCTCTCCACTCAAAACACACTATATCCCCTAAAAAAAGTACTGGTGTGGGTGGACTGCCCACCACAATATTTTCGTGCTATAAAAAAAATAGCTTAATACAATATTAATCAACGCATATCACTGACTAAGAGTGACCAACGCAAGAAAATTTTTTTCATTTTTTTAAGTCAGCTCTTGGAAACGCAGTTCAACCCACCAGTTTTCCATTGGATGATATTGAGGTTCTAGGAATTTGTAGGCTAAAAATCAGTCAGATCATCACTCAGAATGGAGGAGCGGTCGTCCATAGGAAGATTTTTACCCATATAATTAAGAGGGAAAATACATAAGAGTATTAAAAAATAAAAGGCCAAACAATCCGGAAAAATTACACCCAACAATAACAAATTTTGCCGCAAGTCAACGGAAATCCAGATGCCATACATGAAGCCGTACTCACAGTTGACAAGGGTAGTTTTATGGATGCCTTCACAAGTCCCTATAATACGGACGAAAATCGCTGTGGGTTGCCGCCGTTAATTTCCCGACAACAATTTCTAAACGATACGACACAATGCCGTCCACCGTGTGGTGTACCTCGTTTATTGGGATGCCCCAATGTGTTCACTTTTCACCGCTTGTCGGAGAAAAACGGACTCAAGTCAGCGCGCTAGAAGTATCAATTGAAATATGTGTGGTCTGTTCTTCCTGTTTCGAAATAAGTTTTGGTTTCTTGACACTGGAGTTTTATAGAAAGCTGCAATGCTATTGTTATCCATTGTATACAGTTTTCTTTGTTTTTTTATTATATGCTGTTAGATGTCATAAACATCAGTAACGTTCATCAAAATTGGAAAAAAAATTCAACTCCTGAACACTTGTAGCTTTGCAGGCGCCGCGCCGTGGATGCTGGCAGAAACAAATTGTTTCGTCTTAAAATGGCCAGACACACATTTTTACACATACCGGCCAAATGTTTGCGTCCGAAGGAAGTACAGCACTTGATGCATGTACAGTTGTTTACGTCTACATATGTGTGTGCACACATATACTGCATATGTAAATGAATTACTATAGTTATGAGTGCACTATACCCGTAAATCGTGTTACTGCATAGCGAGATGGATGTGTTGTGTAATTTTTGTAAATAATTTCACAATTATAAGAGTGTAATGAACAAATACGTGTTGAAAACAAAACTTCTCAATCTTGTGCCATGCTTCAAGATGAAACGTGCAGGATAATTATGAACAATGTTGTAGATAATATTTACCGCACATGCACGTTTTCCACCGTGAACCCGAGCAAATGTTTGTTTACAAATTCTCTCTCTATCAGAATGCCATCTGGATTCGTGAATCTCGGTGCCGACAAGTGACGTATGCAAGGCTATACGTGTACAAGTACATAGGCAGCTGCCGAGAAGGCAAGGCTAAGGGCTGGTTTATAAAAATCGCAATAACGCAACACTGGCAAAATCGCAACGACGCAAAATATCAAACTCTGAAATTTTTAGGTAGGTGCCTTTTATAAAATTCGCGAGAAACTTTTATAAACTCGTGCCTAAAGTTTTCAGTGTTCACTTTCTTGCGTCGCTGCAATTTTGCCAATGTTGTGTTATTGCGTTTATTTTATAAACCAGGCCTAAGGAATGCCTTTCCCCTCCTGCGTATATGCATAGAGTATTTATAGTACTAGTACAGAGTGGACACTCAATTTTATCCAATGGGCAGGTTTTTTGTCGCAATCGCTATGAGAAAGCGCAAACTAGACAAACACAAAATCGAATTCGCTGCTCCTTTAAAAATTCTTTTTACGCACAGCTCAACTCACTTGTGATACTTATAACTATTTTACGCCGTGCAGCTCGGACTGACGGCGAGCTCCCGTTATGCGCGATCTGGGGTGACCCACTTCGTCCCACCCCGGACACGCCAGGCTGACTGACGTGCACCCGGCCTCGTCTCCCCCGGCCCCCTTGACAAAATTTTACATGTGTAGCCAAGGAACGATTGACAGCGTCGAGACCTGGCTGGCTTCACAGCCCCTCCTCCTCCCCCTGCTGGAGGAGCCGACAAATATAGAGAAGGCGCAAGAATATTCTGGGAATTAGGACCTCGGCGAAACGCGAGACTTAGCGAAATTTCTGGATGATGACCTACGGCCCTATAAATACAAGCCACCGTGGGACTGCGGAGAGTCTGAGTAGAAGCCTTTAGGCTGAGTGCGGGCGCGAAGTCAAGTGCGACACGACGGCGGATCAGGTGTTCGTGGTGTGAATGGACGAGAGGGCGTGAAACCCGACGAGTGAAGCCTACTGTGCGTGAGGGCACTCGGAGAACCCTAGAACATCGCGGACTGGTGGGACATGGACATGTAATACGGATTTTATTGTACATAGTGGAACTGTCAAATATGGACACATAATTTATAACGGAATAGGTTTTGATACACTGTCTATTGGGACTGATTTCTAATTATTTAATTACATTAATTCTTTGAAATTTTACTGCGCTGTACCAAATGTTTTCAAATAAACATAATTCAGTAAATCCATTTCCAAAGAGTTATCATTACCAAAATAATAGCGGAGAAACAAAGGAACGTAGTTGGTCTGTGCCCTACAAATTGCCAAAGTGTTATTACTTATTGCCATACGGTTTATAGAAAATTCTACATTTTGTAATTTACAGGTTATTCTATTTCACAAACGAGTGCTCCTTTCTGACAGCCAGTGTCAAGTGATGTATCATAAATTATATGAACAAAATTCCACCCGGAAAAACTAAAATCAGCCGATGCCCATCACCTTACCTTCATTAAATATAGCTTCTTGAGACATTTTACAGACTAAATAGGTAACATACACTACTTCTAGATGCATGTCACCACTAATAACGACCTCCTTCCAAATTCCTAACCTAATGTTCAACAATTTGCTGCCAATGTGACGTCATCGCATAAAGAACTCGTGCTCCTGGCCTCGTTCCAGTCAGTGTAGAAGATTGGCCGGAAGTAGAATGACGCAGGCTCCACACAGATGCGACTTCTTGTAGGGGTAGGAACTTCTTGTTTGCTCATACTGCGCATTGAAGAGGTATCGGAATGTGGCCAGTTGAGTATGCATGTTGCGGATCATAGCCATGGGCGCCATTCCTGCTGTGGTATGGTAACATATTACATGTGTGAAGGTTAGCATGAAGGAAATAGGCGAATTGCTGTATTATACCACGAAAACCAAAAAATTTCGTATGGAAATAATGACAACAATCATTTTTTTTGATTATGTATTAAATGTTTGATAATATCGTTCAAAACATTTTAAATTAAAACTCTTTTTTTCGATGTTTTAATTTAAGTTTTACGTAAGAATGGTAACAATTCCGAACTGATCAACAGACCCTTTTCTTTTAATTCTTAGTGCCTTACGGAAGCTTCACGAAGTATCTCGCAAGTGTATATATATATATTTTCAGCATTACATGTAGGCCTACTGTTTGTTAATTTTGAGACAATTTTTACTGTCTTCAGCAAACACACACACTGCTATTATTGTACAGTACTCGCCCACAAAGTTACTAGAGAAGGATCAAATATTTTGCAATGTACAGTCTTAATGGCTCATTCACTTATTTAGTTGTATTTTTATTCAACGACAAAATAAGTAATATATTCTTTTATTTCACATTAAAATACTTTCGAACCAGGCGGCTGCTATTTTTCATTCAGCGAGAAAAATTACAACTCCAGATTATTTAGGGTCGTTTACTTCCTGTTTACAAACAAAAGTTTTTTTCGTACGTACAAAATTCAAGACACATTAAAAAAATTTTTTTTTATGTCTTCAGGTTTATTTAAAAACTTTGAAGACTGAAAATGTTTCATCTGATTCAGAACCTTATTTGGTGTTGTCAGATGGCTATGTCGGAAATGTTGTTGGTTGGAAACATACACGCATACATGGTATACGTATGTATAGATGCACGAATTACTTACCAAACGAAGCCTTCCACAAAGTCTTTCCAAATTCCATTTAAAACCTTTGAAAACTGTGGAAACAAGAAAAAAATGCAGTTTTCGCTAGGCGGTGGAAACATAACTTATTTGATTTATAAGAGTCACCTGATTTAAATAAATTTTTTTAATTTTCTGTCTACAACAGTTTTGTAAGGCACTCGGTTCTCTAAACCGTTTACGTAAATAACGGCCTGCTTTTCATATAACGTAAAAGTAAATTACTGAACAAATATAGTAACATACTTGAAAGTAGCAACGTGTTTACTTGTTTCTTAGAAATAAAATTTTTATTTTCAAGTCAGACTTATTTTTGAGTTATAACGGCTCCATTTACACTTCACCAAATATGAACATTGTAAATTATAAACAATTACATTAGTTGCTCATTACTATGTCCGGGCCAAAGAAATTAATTTTTTTAGGTTAGAGGTAAACAAAAATTACGAAGAATACTATTTATTTATGAGTCTTTTGTTTGGTGGCGAAGTTGAGGCAGCAGCCTTGTCTTACTTACACACTTTTAAATCCCCAATATAAACTTTCGATTTAACGTGCACAGAGAAAAACGAAGTGTTACGTACACTTAATGCAATACAAAAAGCTCCAGAAGTTTGTTGTGATAAATTTTTCAGAACATTATTATAATGTTATTTTACTCTTACATTTACAGATTAAAAATATGGCAGTTTATATTTGTACGTTTAAGCTAACACAAGTAACATAGGTTTCTCGTTTAATATCCCCTTGCAATTTAAAGTGTAACATGTACAGGTTACATTATTGAACATTTTTTTTGTGCACTATTTTGTCCAGTAGGGCGCTATCGTCACTTATACAGTCCATAAAATAAAATAATTCGTTACTACAAAATATTTTGCGGAAAATTTTATGTAAAATGCATATCAAAATTTTATTACCACATACGTATAAGCACAACGTTAAAGGTACTACTGTATCAGCAGATAATTAGACAAAAAACCCGGCCGATGTTTTTTAGAAACATTTTCACTACATTCCTAAATACAAAACATTTTTGCTAACATTATATTATTACGGAACAAGATATTTGGTGCAAACATTGTGCACTAACATAGTGAAAAATGACCAAATTCTAGGTCAGTTTCCCGGAAATAAACACTGCCAATATAAGTTTCATTATCGAATGATACTGCAATAATTTTATATACAAGTAAAAATACCGAGACTTAAATGCTCCCAACCTATGTAATCAATAGTGGAAGGTTTACAAAAATGTATTATGGCTTTTCCAATTGCCTATCTTCCATACCGGCATTTGTGTTGTCATACTCATGGGAGGAGTACTGCTAACCCAAGACCACGAGAGGAGAAGATTGGGATTTCTCGCCTGTTTCGAGTAACGGTACTCCGGAGGGTGGCATGTGACGTCACTGCGACGCAGTGCTCCCCCCGAGTCTTGAGGCCTCCCGTGTGTCATTTATTGCTAGTTTTGGACCGTGGTTTAACTAAACCTGGGGCCCAATTATTGAAACTATCGGAATTATTCCTCTGGAGGAAAGACGTCATTTCGCTATAAGAATGCCTTGAGCCAATTTTTGAACACTCGATAGTGGAATTGTATACCGGAATCTGTCCATGAAGTGTCGAAATGAATCCGACAGCTAGGTAGCTGCCGAAATCGCCATTCCTCTACAGATTTGTCAATAATCCCTTGTATGATGTAGGAAACTAGAAAATATACTCGCGCGTGGTTTAATATAAATATAATTAACAAAGGAATGTAAAATTGTTACCAAATATCAAATTATCAAGGCGTTTACATATCTATGAAATATCGCGTAAACAAAGTTAACTTGGTAGGCAAAAACTGATACAATTGCTAAGAATATCATGTTAAATACACTGAAGAGCCAAAAAAAACTGGTACACCTGCCTAATATAGTGTAGGGCCCCTGCGAGCACGCAGAACTGCTGCAAGACGACGTGGCATGGACTCGACTAATATCTGAAGGTATGCAGGAGGCATTGAAATCTGCGCCAATTTGAGAAAGGGTTGCATGTCTGTCACGCTTAATGATTCTCGTCGGTCGTCGTTTGTCCCGTTCGTTCACGACATTTTTCCGGCCGCAGCGATGTCGAAGATTTGATGTTTTACCGGATTCCCGATATTCACGGTACACTCGTGAAATGGTCGTACGCGAAAATCCAAATTTTATCGCTACCTCGGAGATGCTATTTCCCATCTCTCGTGCGCCGACTATAACACCACGTTAAATCTCACTTAAATCTTAATAACCTGCCATTGTAGCAGCAGTAACCGATCTAGCAACATTGCCTGACGCTTGTTGTCTTATATGGTGCTGCCAACCGCATCGCGTTACTCTGATTGGTTCCATACCTCTGTTATTTGCATATGCACGCCTATACCAGTTTTTTTGGCTCTTCAGTGTATACTGTGAATCAAAATGTAATAAATTTGTTTTAGACATGCAAACATTAATGAAAAATATTTTATAGTTTACATCCATAGCCGGAATGTTAGCAAAATTTTTGTAATGGTATATTTACACCCGAAAAATATAAATTGTTATAGTCTTGTTTTTAATTTGCATTTTATCATTTGTTACAGTATGGTAAAGTGTTTTACTGTTCTTTCGTGAATAAAGTCACGATACAGTAATTAAATATAAAAGTTTCTTAAATATATTCTTAATTAATACAAAACCTTTATCTAGCAGCAATATCAGATAACTCTTTAACGTGTTCTTTCATGGGCTAAGTTATTTTATTGGTAAATATTAGCATAGATACATCAAAACAAGTTATTTTAGGGAAAAAACAAATCTGCATGAAAAATAAGTGTTCCTGTGGTTACCAATGTCTGAGTTCATTATTTATAATATATCAGTTAATAGTTTCGTCGTCACTGTAGATAGTTTTTTTTTAAAGGGAGTTGCAATTACTTATCCCAGATTATCTACAAATAAATAAGAAATATATTAATGTATTTTAAAGCAAATTTTCCTATACTACAACAGATTTAGCGTGATTGGTTCAGCTTCGGTGAAAACACATGAAATGCAACGATGCCAAGTTGTAAAATAGATTCTTCAAAAAAGTCTATACATTTTATGTCGACAGTTACTAGTCGTCTCAAAAATTCATATTTTGGCATCGCAACACTCGTTACCGGAATGGAAGCATCGGAACAATCCGCTAGAGGATTTATTCCGATAGTTTAAAAAAATTGGGCCCATGTTTACTTTGAGTATATTTGTTTTATTAGGCCTGACTAATATTTATCAGTTATCTTCAGCTAATTCCTGGAGGATATTCAGCGAAATGAATCCATGCGGATGAAACGCGATGTTCATCTAAATTTCTTGCATATGCTAATGAAGGTTTTATTTTTATGTAAATCTCTTTCGTGACAGTAATATAAATATATCAAAGAAAAGAATATGTTTGATATATATAGCAATACAGTAGCTGTACCAACGTGCAAACGTAGCAAGCAGTCTTGCTGGTAGCCCTCAAACACATTGTTGTTATCGCAAAGAGTAATCTGCTAGAGGCGACGGGTCATTAGAGAGGCGGGTGGATGACCTGGTCTGCTCACTGGGACTCTGTGGTTCTGAGAATGGATTACAAGCTGTCTGAGAAAGAAGGGGTGTATGGGGTTGGGGGGTGAATACGACTGTGGTGCCATCTAGTGGATGGTTTGGAAGTATTTACAAATCAGTTGGCAGTGCGCTCTGGGCGACAGAGAATCACACTACGTCCCACTTGACCTTTACCTTAACAAAAGTCCAGGCAATCGAAATATTAAAACGCATACGCCCTGTTCGAAGGTGATTTCGGCACTGAGATTGAAGTGGAACGACGGCCGGGGGGTAATGGTAGGGGGTTATCGGGAACAGTGGTGGTGGAGAGGGGAAAGGTAAACAGTGTATACGTCGGTTTAAGTGTCTTTAAAGTAAATTTTGTGATTGTGGTGTGTTTATGCTTTGATATGATATGAATCGTGCTACCTTAATAAAAATACGATAAATAAACTTCATTTAAAAAACACAAGTTAATTTTTCATGTATTAGAACAATATTACAGGACGTCCCACTGAAATTTTAGATTTTAAGAACCACCCTACCATACACTCAGGTAATAAAATTTAATTATATATGCTGTTTTGACGAAAAATGTTACAATACAACAGTCGTTCAAATGAAAGAAGAATTTTTATTTATTTGTACTTCCTTAATAATCGTGCATGGATAATATATAAATCTATTACAATAATGTCGTGATTGGTAGCGTTTTCAGCTAAGCCATGAGTGTACCTATGACTTGTTTATTTTTTTATGCAATAAGTAAAACAGGACCATGCCCATATATTTTGCTTCAATTAGTAAAACCTAACCTACACAGGAATCTATATCCCACCTTCCATTTATGCACCATCCTTGTATTGTAAGGATAGTAACTATTGATGCTCAAGTTTTCGTCATGAAGGTGCTACATAACATGTGGTAGCAGAGCCATATTTGTTTTAGGATATGGCAGCTGTAATGCGCTGGTGTCGCTCTCGCTCGGCCAACATGTTGGTTCTAGAGTTGGTCGCTAGGGGCGCTGTTTGGAATAGGGCAGGATCCAACTGCCGAACCTCATTTGAAAAATGCCCAAATAAAAAAAAAATACAGTCAATTGTATCGAAAATGTATTTTCAATGCAAAATCGGTTTATAAAAGTTAAATTATGTAAATTATAGTCTTTTCCATGACACTTGGTAACATTTAAAAAAAGAATAATAATAGAGGAGTTTTGGGGACTTGAATCGTCAACATCTCGAACAAAGTCGGGTACTCTAACCACTGTGCTATTTAGACAACAAAGTATAAATTCTTTGCCAATGCCTTTATACTGTACGATACGTTTTTGAATATTAGAAGGTATAACCTGAACTTTAAACTAATCAACCCCAAAATTATCAAAATTAAACACAACTCTTAACAAAGCAGCACGATTCCACAAAGAAGCAAAGTGGTTTATCTGTTATAGTTAATTGTTCTGTAATCTGCTACAATCGTCACAAAACTAAGAGGCTACCATTTCCTCGCACAATTACATAAATTTTTAATGTATTAAATATTTTGTTATATTTTTTTTCAGTCAAGGCATACATGGCTCATGGCCACATTTATTGGAGAGCTTTTCAGTTTAAATTCATCGTATTTACCATTTTTAAAACTTTTTAAAGGCAAATGCGTTAAAAACATTTCGTTATTTTCAGTCTGGTTCTGAATCACACGTGTCTTTGCTCACATTGAATGTTTTAATATATGCTTTTTAAATAATTATGTAGCAGACCACATTTTTTCGCAAGTCGGCTCGTAAGTAAGCAAATATGTACAGGCATTTAGGTAGGCGAATATAATTTGCGAACTCTTTGAAGGCAGGCTCGTGAAATTCAGTTTGCAAGTGTCATTTCAAGCTCCAGGAATGTATTTTAAGCCCTTTGTAACCATAGTGATTAGCCTATATATTTCCTTCATAGTGATGTTTCTAACGAAAACATTTTATAACAGACTAGTAACGATATAAGGTGGATAAGAAAAAAATTATTAAATGTTTGTGTTAAAATTTATTAAAATATATTTCTACAAAAACACTCAAAAATATTCATGTTCTTCCATGTAACGTGTGCATCCGTATACAAATCTCAGTCTTTCGGTGAAGATGAAACCAAATATTCTAATATTTATAAACTTTGTGTTGTCGTGCAGTAAGCTTGAAACCTTTGCAGCAAAAGCGACACCGATATGCCACTGAAAGTTCTAAAGATGATACACTAATGGACCCAGATGGTTCAGCTGTCGTCATGTCGGAAGGAGCAGAAACCAGGAATGAAGATGTCTTCGTGGAAAGATATGTTGTTCCTGGTGATGAGTCCAAAGGCACGTCGTTCATACTGGTCGCAGTCGATTTTGGTAGAGGAGCCATTGGATCGAAATTACCATCCATCACACCGCCGAAGATAGCCGCAAGAAATCTCTGTTGCAAAACCAACACCGTTACTTCGATTAGGCCTGTAGTTTAACTTTGCATGACCTAATATTTTTCCAGTAAGTATCGCTGCGATAAAAAAACGACCCTCTCCATAGGCATATATATTTAATGCGGTTGGGATTGATCATACAGCCATACATTTTTTGCTGTTGTGCGAAAATATTTTGTCAGTGTAGCAGCAGGGATAAGTTTTTTCTTGGGGAGGTGAACCATCCGAAAAAGTCGATGTCCCTGCTGGTGCAATATATGAGGAGATCCATACCTCCACACTTTTGTCGACGAATTGCTGAACCTCTACAGGAAGCCATTATTTAAAACGATAGAACCTCCCACATCCCCATCCCTAGTCTTATCTTATTGCCCTACTGCCACCACTTTCTGTTTCATCCGAAACACTGCCTACTTCAACTTGAAGGTATGTGTACATTCCCAGGTCCATCTGTGCGAATTCAACCTACATTAGTTTTACATCAATACATAAATAGGTTATGTAGCATAAGAAGTATGTGTATTTTCACTTTGTAAGGTGTCTTTAAGGAAAAAATGATAGTCTAACGAGTTAGGATAAAAAAAAACACATTTAAATAGTTTTACGCACAAAATTAATTATACAGGTAAATACATAAATGCCATAAAACAAAAATAATTAGTCTGTTCATTTTTTATATTGTTCTCTGGAACCGATATCGAGGTGACTTCTTGTCTAGTCGTAGGCAGCATATTCACGGTCCAAGGACGCAGCACACCATTTCCGCAGCAGCTGTGCGTTCCTCCATGCACATGCCCAGTCAGGTTCTGACCTGTCACAGACATGACGAAGTGAATCGCCGTAAAGTTTTGTCAGCTTGCGCAGTGAAGGACAGTTGTACTCGAACTGCACATCGATGATTTCAATTTCGCTTTTGCACATTTCACTCAACCATTTTTCTGCTCGGGCCCCGCTACGTGAATCGGTCCTTGTGAATACTGCATCAGCAAGTCGTGCAGTACATTTCCCAATCGGTGGTACAGAATCTTGCCTTCGTCCAACTCCAGTCCGTGGTGGTATTTGGTCAGTCAGTCGTTCGCCTTCTTGTTTTTCTTGTCCAACAGTTTCCACGGATAAGGGGATTGGAAGGACCGCATGCACATTTTACCATCGTCGTTGTAGGGCACTGCAACCTCCTTGAGCACTTAGCCACTCTGGCTCCGGAAGCCTTGCAGATTACAGTACAACCTGCTGCAGTATATGCTCGAAGTCAACTAAACAGATGTCGCTTATGGCCCATCGTATTTATACCTACGGAGGCATTCACAAAAGTATCTTGACGACTTTGTCTCGACAATTGTACGATGCGAGTCGGTCATAAAATATTAGGCAGAAAGTGTACTTGTTGGAAGGAATATTTCCATGTGAAGTGAATTCATTCCTGCAGTCGATCGCATACGAACTGATACGCTCGTCCTGTTTACTCACTGCGTATATCATGAGCAGAGCCAAACTCTTGAATGTACCTGGACTCAGTATCGGGGATTGGGTGCACCCGTAATATGCATTTTGGAATTGAGCATACATTTGATATACCAGCAGGTACTGGCCTTTTTCAAAGTTCATATTCATGTACATGTATGGAGAGCTTTCGCTATTCATTATATGTTCACATTTTCTATTTGATATGTGTCGAAATGCGAATGGCTCGCTCTCACATTGTTCTGTCTTTCGGTCTGTAGTTCAGTTAGGATGTACCTCATTTTCTCGGTGGCAAAGCTAGACTTCGCCATCCAGTTGATGCGCTGGCTTGCGGGCAATCCAGGGTAGGTCTCGAGACTCCACGACCTGAAAGCCACATTGATTTTTTTTGCCATCTACCACATTCTTCAGCATCTTTATGCATTCGGTATTACTCAGCTTAATGTGAGGCAGCATCCATTCGATAGACTGTACCTTCAGTTCCACTGTCTCCAGGTTTTCTCCCATACCACGATACCATCTGCGTGCAAATTGGCTAGGAGTAGTACCTGTTTCTGCTTCGAATTGATGATAATTAGTTCATGGTCTTCGGCGAATCACAGTAACATCGCTAGAAGAATGCAGACCACGAAATTCCCTCCGGAGTATATAGGAACACTATAGTCATCTAGTATCCCCCAAGCCTACCATCTTGGCCGCAGACAGCTCATTCGGCATGAGCAAAAGAAAATTTTTATCACAGTCGTTATGCCGACATCTCTCGTCTGGTCTACCTCGACACTGTTGAGCAAATGCGTGATACAATTGATGAGGTAGAGAATACCATTGCTTGTTATTTTTGTCGATGCTGGGTTGTATCCATATTCTGTCGTCAGTGTCCCCTTGATCACAGGAATGACTTACAAGGAAGAGTACAGATACCTTGTTGTTGTACCGCTTCCGAACTTCCCATTGTTACATGTATGTTCTGATCAGGAATGTCTGGTATGCGTGAAGTTCCACCTTCGTGACGCTGTCTTCAAAAACGGCCTGCTCATCGACGTTTATGTAATCTTCCAAGACGATCGACCTCGATCGACCTGAAAACCAAGACTGCGAAAGAAAATCTTGTTGGCATGTGTTAACACCTTAATGACCTGCGGCATACCGATTACCGGATTGATGTGCTGCCTTGTTTCATGGCCACTGGTCGCCGTAAAACTTATTCCAATCTTCTCAAATTCTATCGTTGCTTGACTTTTTCGTTTCGAAAGTTCACCAACTCTTCGCGCTGGTCGACGATCCTCACTAACACCTCGTGTACTCTCTTCGCGACGGTCGTAACGTAAATGATGTTTTGCGGTGCCTTGACCAGTTTATAACCTGGAGGGACCATCGGCGAAAACTCGTGCAGCATATTGCTTGGCCTACCGTTGAGATACGTACCACTCGACAAATTACAGTTTATTTGTATCACATTAACAGGCAAGTTGCTTACAGGTCGCGACGATTTGTGGATTTTTCCAGCTTCGTATATGCGTGGCTCTAACCCCATAATCGTTCCGATGGAATCCGTTTTCGTAAAGTCGATATCTTCGCTGCAACTGATGACGCATTTCAGAGTATAGGAATTTCCACATAGTTTGAATTCTGGGTCGGGAGACAGCAAATCTTCTATGTACCTTGCAATGTTACCTCGCGGAAGATATTACCACTTTTCGCAAAATGCATATTGCAGGTTTTCTTTCATCGATGTTCGGTATCGCATTGTAGGTGTGAAAATCGACCAAACCTATGCACCATTTCCCCTCCAGGTCGAGTGGCAGAAAATATACCGCACACAGCTTGGAGCTACCACCCATCAAGGTAAGCATTATCGACATGACTGATGGTTTCCGGTTAATGTATAGCCATTTTATTCTACAAACTAACGAGGAAACGAAGACACTAGTGCGTGCAGTTCCACGTATTCGGCATCTGCTACATTTATAGTTTTAAGTCATTTTACAATTTTTCGGTTACAGTCGGAGCTCGAGTGGAATACGCCAATTGCCGAAACTGTCATGTTTGACATAAGTAACCCAGTGTGTACAGGGCCCAGCCGTCATTTTGGTTCAGAAGGCAAAGCATCTTGCATGAACATTCCTCTAAAATTATGTATCTTCAATTTGCGTGCAAACTGTTCCAAATCCATGTTCGTGAGCGGTCGTTTCGGAAGAGATTTCATTATCGCCTCCCCTTGCTGCATCGCTTCTGCACACTTCCACCTCCTACTGGGTATGGTCTTATATAGAGGCCTTGGAATTTGTTTTACCATAGCGATGCTTTCATATTTGCATTATGTCTTTGAGCCTCGGACAACTGCTTCTGTTTGTTCTATGCTGTGTTGACAGCTCGGACGATAACACTCGTGGCTCCGATTATGCCTCTGAGGGCTCCGAGTGCAGACAATAGTAGTGGAAAAAATCCTCCGGTAGATGTTTTCTTGGTTTTCCATGCTTTCCTTCCCCTTTTCGCCACTTTTCGTTTCACTTGCGCCTTCTGCTTGCTCTTTGTGCCCATGCCCATCTCCACTTTGACCTTCATCATGTTGGAAATGCCTCCTCCTGCTATGTTTTCCCTGAGTCTGGTAACTGATGATTTTCTTATCTCGTCGGCCTTCTGTGCAAGTACCTTTTCTGTCTGGTGTCCGATTTCTAGATCCTTGTGCTGGGAATAGGCGATGTCGTGCTCGCATGCCAACCTTTAAGCTAGCTTATTTCCCGGTCCACATAACTTGTATTCAGAAATGTGCAGCTCGAACGGTAGATTGTTGATCAGCATATCGACGACCCCACTTCCAGATATGGTCTCACTTCTTCGAGACATCATTTTGAACTAACCTAAAAACTTTTAATATACTCCTTTTATACATTTCTGATTCAGGGTCATTCTAGACTCGGAACAGTATGGATGTATTCAATATTCAAATATGTAATTTCAGTGCAAACTCTACCATAGGCAGTTTACTCGGAAAGATAATTTCAAGAGACATTATGTTACAAAGAAAACGTGCTTAATGTCATCAAGAGGCTTGTTTATGCTACCTACTCCTCATCATTATCCAATGCATAATATAAAACAAGCAGAAGAAAACAGTTTACACATCGTCAAGCAAGATGTTACTCTACTCATATGCATTCATGCAGAAGATGAAGATATCTCCCACGAATCGTGACATGAAAGCCTGTTTAAAATCGCGGGACCTTCAAATTGCAGGAAAGCATGTGTCCTACTGAGCCTTCTGGAAAAAGAGAATGGGATTTTGATCGAGAATGTGTAGCTGTACTCTAAATCGCTCCAAAAACCAAAATACCAGCGACTGGTACGAGTACTGTAGGGAGTAGATGAAGTGCAATATCTCCCTTGCAGTGATAACAATACCTTCGTGCCACCAGGCGAAGCATTGCCAATCTCGGTGTTTATTTTCGACGATGTGGCATGTGAGAAACAAACTTGCATCCAGGAGTACTTTAGCATTGGACAGCATGGGAACATTGACTGTGTGTACCTTGACCAGACTTATTCGTGCATACCTAAACATCTGCTTCGCGATAATGTTACAGTGTTAATGCTGTTTCGCATGGACGATATGAATTTGCGGCATGCGTACGATGACCACATCAATATGAACATGACATTACCGGATTTCAAGAGTCTGTGTTCTTTTTGCTGGAAAGACAATTATGGAATTTTGGTGATCGTAAAAGACTGGCCTCTTTATAATGGCAGATACCAATGTGGATTCGATCAGTTCATTGTCGATCATCGAGAATGAGTTACAGAATATCGAAATTTGGGCAGAGTACCCCCATGCTGCGGTTTAACAAAGATGAAGATGGAGATTATCTCATAACTAGAAATGATGGAACTTGTGATGCTGGTAGAAGATTCATTCGAAACATTGGCAAACACGAACGATCCGAAGATGCTGCTACTAATCATTTTGTCCTCGAAACTGGTAATGGCTTCATTTCGTAATTATGCAATGAGTTGGCTGATCAGAACTAAATATTTCGCACTTACTTTTCCGAGCTCGAGTCGAAGATGGATTTTGTAAAGACCGAGATCGTTTGCGATTTGATGGCAATGGACGAGCAAGTAACGAGTGTTCAAAGGCAAATAACCGACAGACTGAATGTGGTATCTTCACAAAATGAAGAGAAACTAAAAGTGATTAAAGATTCCATAGAGCATACATTTGCTACCTCGATTTCACACCTCGCCATGGAAACGGATATTCAAAATCATTTCAAGGATATATTGGATATCTGCACCGAACGCCTGGAAAGGATCGAAAATCGTTTGTTGGAGAATCATAACTCAACCTATAAAAGAGAGCAACAGTAACCATTTGTATTCAGTACTATGTCGGACTTTGGTAGTATACTGCATCGAGTGATACAGTCAGTTTGCTCGAAGTATTTGCTCGCCAAGAGAGCTAGACTTTCGTGCGACTTTATAAATGAAGAAATATTTTAAGCCCAACACTCGCTGTATCTATGTACTCAGGGAGAGCGATGGAGCGCCAGTAGTCGTGAAGACTGAAGTCGACGATACTGCTGAGCCTACAAAGGAAAGGAAACATGATAACATACAAACGAATCGCAACGAAGAATGTGGATTTGTCGCACAAGAAAAAGGTTCAGAAGAAAGCCTTGAAATGTAATGCTCTGGCTCAATGGTATGTACGATCATACAGATCTTGTAATAATGATACGACGTACATTGTATACAGGAGTAATGGTGGGATATTCGAAGTAGGCGATTACAAGATGCGTGGAGCACCCGAGCTTTACGAACTTCTATTTCGCAAGGAGCCCGGGGAGTTAACATATTCTGACCTGCTAGAATACAAGGTGTTTCTCGAACTCATGCACACACTTTACCGAGATAACAATCCCAAGACCGGTGCTTATAAGGACGAAGATCACGAAAAAATCGAAATTTTCGCAGACCTCTTCAGTGGCCTATCACTGAAAAGTGGCGATGATCTGAAGAAGATTGACGGTGACAAGAACATCGACTACGTGTTTTGGGACGACCCGAACGAACTGATGCATATACTACGACTACTGGTCAGTTCGCAAAAGTTTGGAAATTACTCGCATACCAACGGGATTATATCCATTGTCGAAGAACTGAAGGAGGGAGGTTACATAGAATGAGTCGGATGGGAATCGCCCAAGAACTGCATGCGGCCACCAGGTACAACTACTGCCATTGCAAGGGCATGACTTGTGGGATGAAAGACCTGTTTCAAGCCGACATCGTGGAGATGATATTGTATGCTTGGGTCAACAAGGGCTACAAATACATGTTGATGGTCATCGATGCCTATAGTAAATTTGCCTGGGCCAGGCCGGTCAAGTCGAAGAATGCATGTGACGTCACAGAGGCCATGGCGGATGTGTTGCACGAAGGACACATCCCGACCGATTCGCAAACCGACCAGGGCAAGGAAATCTACAATGCAAAGTTCAAAACCCTGATGAAGAAACATAACATAAATCATTATTCCATGTAGAGCAATCTCAAAGCATCTATCATCGAGAGGTTAAACAGGACTCAGAAGGGCAACATATGGAAGTATTTTGTGGTGAATGGCAGCTACAAGTGGCTTGAGCTACTGCCGAAACTCGTCCACGTGTATAATTCTACAGTGCTCTCGACCACTCGCATGAAGTCCGAAGATGTGAAGGATGACTCCCTAGTTCTCGACCGTGTCTGCTGTTCCGAAGACGAAGGACCCACTCAAGCCTTAACCCAAAATAGTCGACCTGGTGCTCATCTCCAAACAGAAAGGCATCTTCGAGAAAGGGTTCACAGCGAATTGGATCCCCGAACTGTTTCGTGTGCGACGTATACGCAACTATGCTCCAAGGACCTACTATCTCGAATATCTTTAACACAATACCCATCCATGGCAGCTTCTACACCGAGGAGATCTAGCGGACGAAGTTTGCAGATGTGAATTTGGTCGAGAAGATGTTGAAACGACGTAACATAAGAGTGTGCGTCAAGTGGTGGGGTTTCCCTGCCCACTACAATTCCTGGGCCGCTGAAGTGGATATCGAGAGGTGAACTCACCATGGAAGAGGACGATGTATATATAAATATGTTTATTCAAGTGCTTGTGTGTTTCCTCATGTGGTACATTACCGAATAAAATCAGTTTAAAGGAAAGTATGTTGTGTTCTATTTATTTTAAAATACCCCTGATGCAGGTTTTTTCGCTGACATCTTCAGTTCGATGAGCATTCCCAAACCGAAGGATGGACGACCAACAAAAGAAATGTCTGATAATGAAAAAAAAAAAAGTAAATAAAAACGGAATTTAAAAAATGCAATAAATAAAGTAAAAAATAAAATTATGCTTTTACAAATGTTTTATTTTTGAAGTACATCATTTTATAATTTTATAAGGAAAATTATTTTAAGAAAAATGATTGTTAAAGATTGTTATTCTGGAATAATAATGACAACAAATCTTACATTTTTTAAAATATAATTTCTTCCCCATACACATGTTACATATACTTTTTTTAAACCATTTTACGAGCACATTTTCCAATAACCAAGTGGTCTAAGGGGTCTGCATGCCAACCCAAGGTTCGGCCGTTCGATCCTGCTCTCCTCTAAACGATATTTGAGCTCTGCGAAAATTAAATAAAAAGCAGCGCCCCTAGTGGCCAACTCTAGAACCAACATTGCAGCCAAGCGAGAGCTACACCAGCGCATTATAGCTGCCATACCCATAAACAAATATAGTAGTCGAACGACTGATGCACCTCATAGCTACAACTGATGTAAACAAAAGACAAGAGAAAACAAGATGGTGGAGAATATGGCATATGGTAGAAACAAGATAGTGGATAGAAACAATATGGCGACTGTGATGTCATCCGATATGTCGAATTCCAAGATGGTGGTCAGAAACAAGATGGTGGTCGGGCGATGAAATAGCATAAAATGGCACAATAATAATAAAATAATAATGTAATATATATGAATTAATAAACGTTATAATTACAGAATTTATTAAAAATATTAGATTAAATATACAATATTGTAAGTGAAAATGGCAATTGGATAGAACAAGGTCGTGCCCAGCGACAAGCGAGTACTGAACCATGCAATGTAAACACAACACCAGATGACCGTCATCTTGTCCCCAAGGTTTTAATAGACCATACAGCCTCGTCCACAGTGTTGGCTCGACACTGGAGCACTGTAACAGGTAACGATCTGTCTGCATCGATGGTTCGATGCCATCTGCTGCGGGCTGGACTGGTGGCACGCATTCCGCTGAGTCGACTTCCATTGTCCAAATACCGCAAATGCCTCAGACTGCAATGGGCACGTGAATGCCATTTCTGACATTCTGAGTGGCAAAATGTAGTGTTTTCGGACGAGTCCCACTTCAAACTGTCCTACAGTGATAGCTGCATAGGTGTTAGATGCTACCATGGTGAGCACAATCTGGCAGCCTGCATTGTTCAGCAGTATAGTGGGCAAATGCCAAGTGTGTTGTTTTGGAGCGCCATTTGATACAACATGTGATCTAGACTCCTGCATATTGGGGCAATCTTAACAGCAACCGATACATCAGGGAGGTTTAAGAGCCAGAGGTACTGCCCCTCCATCGGGCAACTCCACATGCCATTTTTCAGCAGGACAATACCCGGCCACATTTGGCGAGGAGTTTGCAAGTATACTTCCATGAACGACGGGTACCACTGCTTCCCTGGTCTGCACTTTCGCCTGACATGTCGCTCGTCGAACATGTCTGGGGTATAGTTGGTTGGTAACTTATTCATCACGGTCCTTCAGCAACCACTGTTGATTCTTTGTGAACTCGCATACAAACTGTTTGGGGGGGAGGGAGATTCCCCAGGTACATATCCAGGTACTCTTTTATTCCATGCTAAGGCGTTTAGGGTGCTCTGATTGCAGCTCATAGGGTCTTCACACCTTACTGAATTCTCAAGGACAAAGGTAATGTACAGTTATGTAATCCTAATCAATTGTGTATTGCCATGTACCTAATATGTCGTATAATGTTCATTTCAATCACGTGTATCCTTCTTGGTGTTGCATTTTTCTCATGCATTAGTGTAGATATTCCTATAATTACCATCAGAAAGAAATTTTATCTTATATTGATAATTATATTAATACATTTTTACTTAACCACTGAACTCTATAGATAGCCCAATTCTGAATTCAAATTCATTAAAAAAAAATTGATTATAACTTCTTGATAGAATTACATTAAACTTATTATCTAATTCAACAAACATTTTATAACAATTAACAGTTCATATAAAATCAATGTATGTATTCAAATAACATCCTTGTTCTAATCCGTACAATTTTTATTTAAAAAATATATATTAATGTTGTTAAGTTTTTTCGAAATTTGTGTTTGGTTCATTTAATATTAAAAATTACTGAGAAAATTATTTTTTTATTCTATTGAATGATCTATGCATGTATCTCTCAGCATAAAATTATCATTACATTTTACGTATTCATTATTTACATTTCCCATTTAATAATTTAAAAATATATAGCTTTAAGTTTGTAAATTATCTTTTATTTTCTTAGTTGTAACCATATTTATAAAACATCTAAAATGAGAAATGTTGATAGTAATCGAAAAACTATATAAACAAAATTTTCTGCAAATTCTTTATTCATTTAATACTAAAAAACATTATACATCACCTGTAATCATTTCTTTTAGTATATCATAAGTTAGATTTCTTTGACTTATTAATATAAAATGGCATATTGTATGCTCAGGAACATTTTTATTAAAATCACACTCATTTTGATGTTTGTTTTACCTTTAACAATCGTTGTCTTTCAAAAGTACAGTCAATTATATATAACTAGCGAACTGTCCTGGCTTCGCCCGGGTGTAATTGAGTTTAACAGTGATACACTAATAAATAAATTGGGAAAAGACAATTAATTTATGTAAAAACAGAATAATAAAATTATACTATGTTGGCCTAGGTGTTTAACTGATTGTGGCAACCCAAAAGGAAGGAAATATGTTTTACCCGATAACCAAGAAGTAGGGTATTGTTTTTGCAGTGTATCTGTGCAACTATCGCATAGTTACCACATTTACGCTTTCCAGAGTCGATGTATGAAAATCAAATTGTGAGTTTTATCAAGTTGTAGCTTTAGAAATAAGTGTACCTAGGTACTACTTTTTGCGCTTGGCTGAGGGATCTTAATCGATCGCCAAAGATAAGCAACGTTCCCAGTGGCACACATTTGGATGGGTGACCGTTTAGTGGCACAACATCTGAACGCTTCCGGGCTTCGGAGGGCACGCTTAATATTTGGTCCCAGTTGTTATCGATTGATAGCAGTCATTATGCCATTTCAGAGGTCCTTGGGCGGTCTGATAAACTCGGACACCAGAGGAAAAAAATATTTCGGTCACGTTCCCAGCCGTTGCAGAATTATATTTTGTTGTTATTCCACAAGAACCGTACCATTTTCCGGGGTAAAAAGTATCGTATGTCCTATTCCAGGACCTAAAGTACCTAAATAACGAGTTTCATCAAAATCCGTTCAGCCGTTATGGAGCTGAGTTCAGTCACTTTCCCAGTCGTTGCAGAATTTCGTTTTGTTATTATTCCACAGGACCCGTACAATTTACCCGGTTAAAAAGAATGATACGTCCTATTCCAGGACCTTAAGTACCAACATGCCAAATTTCATTAAAATCCGTTCAGCCGTTATGGAGCTGAGTGGTAACAAACATGCACACATACACACACAGACTTTCGCATTTATAATTTTAGCAGGATAGTATTCTAGCAAAATAAGAATAATAATTATAGTCACCATTAGGATTGAAAGTTGTTTTAAAATAAAGTTTATTGTTTCTACAATTCGTAGTAGTTTTTGTATCAGAATTTCTAATTTTGTCCATGATTAGAAATTTCTACTCGGTAAAATTAATAGGGAAAAAAATTCTAGCAACATCAATATTATCTTCTCTGACATAATAACCAACACTATCTCTCTTTGATAATCTGAATCGCTCATAAACATATAATTTGGGAAAGAAAAATCCATCAACAATATTAATTTCGAATTGGATGCTATTATTATAAATAGTGATATTCTTCTTAGTTTGATCGGGAAATGTTTGCCTCACAAAAAATTCGATAGTTTTATAACTCATTTTCATAGTACATATATATTATAAAAAAAATGAAAAATCCAGAAATACAAATATCAAATATGAAACAACTCATTGAAAAATGTAGAAATAAAAAAAATCAAATGAGGCTGAGTATAAAAGAAATAATAAGAATTAAATGCCTTTAATCCATAAATTACAAAATATTGATGAAAACGTCGAGGAAGTAGCTGATGAGAAAACAAATTTAATAGCGAATTTAGTTCCTGTTGCCGTAAAAAGTTTAAACTACACTGAAGAGCCAAAAAAACTGGTACACCTGCCTAATATCGTGTAGGGTCCCCCGAGCACGCAGAAGTGCCGCAAGATGACGTGGCATAGACTCGACTAATATATGTAGGTATGCAGGAGGCAATTCACACCATGAATCATGCAGGGCAGTCCACAAATCCAATCTGCGGCAACAATTTTAGAAAGTGTTGCACGTCTGTCACGTTTAATGATTCTCATCAGTCGTCGTTTGTCCCGTTCGTTCACGATCTTTTTCCGGCCGCAGCTATGTCAAATATGTGATTTTTTACCCGATTCCCGATATTCACGGTACATTCGTGAAATGGTCGTACGCGAACATCCAAATGTTATCACTACCTCGGAGATGTTTTGTCCCATCTCTCGTGCGCCTACTATAACACCACGTTCAAACTCACTTAGATCTGGATGACCTGCCATTGTAGCAGCAGTAACCCATCTAGCTGCCGACCGCATCGCGTTACTATGATTGATTCCATACCTCTGTTATTTTCATAAGTACGCCTATACCAGTTTTTTTGGCTCTTCAGTGTATAGGCCATCATCAGAAGACATTTCATTCGAAAGAATCTTACTCAATGATTATCAACACTATCAATGTGTTCCATCTATATCTGGGATCGAGCCATTAACAATATATCTCATTATTTCTCAAAATGCCAATGTTATTACTGAAAAATATTAGTTGAGGTGAAATGGCCAACGTTTTTTGCCTACTTTCCGAAGGAAAGAAAGGCTTATTAGATCACTTTCCTGCCTGTGTGTGACTGTGCGTGTGTACCTCCCTTTCAATTTTTTAACGTGTCTACATAATTTCACCAAACTAGGTACACATATAGTACTAAGAGAGGACACCTGCATTTTATAGTTTTCGACCACGCCGGGAACATACTTTCAAAATGGCAATCATTTTAAAATTTGGTTTGATATGTTGTATCTCGGGAACCATTCAACCGATTAAACCCACATTTTGTGTGCTAGCAGAAAATCGAGAAAGCATTAGATTTTGAGATGAATATTGATATTGGTCCGCCATTTTGTAAGATAGCGCTAAATGAAAAATTAAAATATTTTACATTATATCTCGAAAACCATTACATCAATTCTCTCCCCATTTTGCACTTTAGTAGTACTGTGATAGGCCAAGTAAAGATACGAGAATGAACTTGGTTAGGTACCTATTTTCAAAATGGTGACTATACAAATATTTTTTGTTTATTTGGTAAATCTACCATACCATTTAACTGATTTCGACCTAATTGTTTATGCTGAAAGTATATATTACAATAGTCATACATACTAACAAATAACTTATTTTTTCGGTCATTTTGTAAGATAGTGCCATATCAATAAATAATGTTTATATGTCATATCTCGATAACGAATTAACAGCTTCTTACCAAATTTGGCACACCAGTACTACTGAGGCAGATAATGTTAAGTGAAATGTGTTAAGCATTTCATATATTTTTTTTTTCAAAGTGGCGGCCATATGGCCATTTTAGCTTAGAATACTTTATCGTGGACACCATGAAATCTATTCCTACTTAACTTTGTATGATGGTAGTAGATATTACAACTATCAAAAGTATCTACATAAAGCAAATTTGTCCTCCGATTTGTAAGATAGCACCATGAGACTAAATAAAGATTTTCTGTCATATCTCGGGAAGAAATTGACAGATTCCTACCAAAATTGGCAAACAATTAGTACTGCAGCAGGTAGTGTAAACGGAAATGTTTTATGTAGTTGATGTAATTAGTTTAATATTTGTGGCTGTATAAATATTTCAGATCAGTATATTTTACTAACGAAACAAATTCCAACTTAACTTTGTATGCTGGCAGTACCTATTACAACCATTAAATTTTTCTATACAGATACTCGCTTCTTTGTTATTTATCAGATAGCTCCACCAAAAAGAAAGTAAAGTTTTTATCTTATTTCTCGGGAAAAATCAACCCATTCTTAACAAATTTGGCGAAAAATTTGTACTGTGGTAGGTCAAAATAATATATGTATTATTTAAGAATGGCACACTTATTTTCAGAATGGTGACTATAAAATAATTTTTGTTTTGTGGGTTATATCTACGGAACTACGAAATATAATTTAACTTTGTAGACTGGTAGTATACACTCATCGAATGTGCTAATACGTAATTTTTTTGTCCTCCATTTATGAAGTTCTTCACCCGAAAATCATGGATGTTTAATGCAATATCTCGAGGATCAATAAACAGTACATTATGTTATGTAAACTGGCATGTGTGAGGTGCGGCGGTTCTGTTTTTAATACTGTCAATATAAGTAATTAATTTTGTATAATGCTTCTATTAAAAATTTTATGAAAATTCGACTAAATTTTATACACAAGCAGTATTCATTAGAAGCATCGATTTTGCACACAGAGGTGCAACTTTTCCAATCTATTTTCAAAATAGTGCCAGTTGAAAAAATCGTATATTTTGCAATATTTCTTGAACAGTTCACCTCATTTTCGGCAAACTGTGCACACCATAAATGCTACAGATGGTCACGTAAACTTTCACCATTTAAGTGTGTAAGACAATGATGTTCAAAATTGTGGCTTGATAGAGAAATTATGTAAGTTTGCCAAATATATTAAACAATTTAACCAAATTCAACCGAAATTGGTATGCAGACAGTATATATTAGAAGTATCGTATAAAGAGCCTCTTTTTTTTTAGCAATTTTGAAAGAAAGCACGAAATAAGAATATGAAGTTTTTATGCCATTTTTCAGAGGCAATTCAACCGATTTCCACCAAATTCTTTACACAAATGCCCTTAAGAAAGGCCATGTAAACGTACAAGCCTTAAGTGGCTCAGTCACTTATTTTCAAAACGACAAACCTGTAAATATTTTAGGTTAGTAAGCCCTATCATTTGAAATATTAGACTGATTAATTTCGAAGGAAATGCTCCGAATCCGACCTCCGTAATGCAGATGATTGCTCACTAGCTTATTGGATGAAGTTTTCTGTGTTCAAGCCCGGGTAAGACATGTGTGTATTTGTAATTGTCTCACTACAGTTGCATAAGTTTCTGGTTTAATTTATAATTATGTTCCTTTGAAAGATAAGTCAGGTCCTACCGACCAACTAAATTTTTTATGAACTTATTTAAAAACTAATAGCGCCCACGTTAAGGAAAGTAGGCTCATTAGTTATGTCAGTAACTGCTTGTTATATAGGATATACACATTAAAAAAATTATTTGTTAAAAACAAAGATTATGATTAACAAAAGGTCTTTCTAATTTGTTAAAAAATCATAAACACAAGAACTTTGCAAATAAATATACCAGTGAAAAAAATTATAATTATACACAAATAGTTTTATCAACCAATTTGTTATATCAAAATTATGAATCAATTAAAAATTTATTCAAGTAAAAGATGGAAATAAAATCATAGCATTAAATTAATTTTAAAAAATAATAAAATATATTAAAAGACCATAATCTCGCTTCAATCAAACACATCCAAAATAATATATTAACCAAGAATGCCAAAATCTATTGAAGGAATAAAACAATGTTATGATATTCCAAAAGAAATTATATGTATGAGTGATGTAAGAAAATTAATTCATCGATTATTAGTTTTTCACAGGGAAGAAAATACAGGAAATAAAAAATATCATAATGAAAAAGTTAGTATTATGAATGTGTTAAATAATATATATTTTCTGATTTTATTGTTAATAATCCTAAAGTAATTGAATATTTAATTCGTGTTTGAAATATTATTGATTATTTTTTTGGAATGCTGAACATCATGGATAAGGAAGAATAAATTGTGCTTTAAATAATTTAAATTTGCCAGAAATGCTATTTCCTGGTTATATATACTGGGGTAATTTACAAAATTATACGAAACATTGGAAAGAGGAGATAAAGGAATTGCTAAACTTGATTAAGCTTGTATGAACCACGATAATACTTATAGAGATCTTAAATACTTAGAATCTAAACATGAAGTCCATAAAATTTGACAAAAAGAAGCTAAAGAAATAATTTTAGATAAATAACTACAATTGGTGAAAAAATTACTTCTGCGTTTGTTTACGGAAGTATGTTTACTAAAAGAAAATAAGTTTGGGGAATTAAAATTCTATAATAATTTTATTTTAGTAACACTCCCATTTGGAGAGGGTTGGAAGTAAAGAAGTATGTATCCATATATATTTTATTTTATATAAATTAAGATTAAAATTAATACTTCTGATATTCCAATTAATCAATTAAGAGATGTAGCAAAAGATACGTATTTAACTGAATATCAAATTGAAAAGAAGAATAAAAAATTAAAGAAGGTAAAGGATTTGCTTTAACTTTATGACTACAAACAATAAAAAAATTATTGAAAGTTAAACCTGGAACTGGTTTAAAAACTGTAGGATTTTTACCAATTGCATTGACTGTTTTAGGGGATCTTGGAGCTCTTGCTGGAGGTGCAAGTAGTATTTATACTTCATCTGAATAAACTAGAAAAAATAAAGCAGAATTGAAAGAACAAAAAAGACATAACTTAGCTATGGAAAATCAATTGGAGAAATAATATAAAAAAAGAAATATTTTCATTATCAAATATTTATTTAAAAATAATGTAAAAAATTAAATATATAAATTGTTTAAATGTTTATATGGTTGATGAATTACCAAAAAAGTTCATACAAATTAATGTGCAACTGTGCAATCCTGGTACTCATTGGTTTTGTTATTATAAAAATAATAATTAAATTTATTATTTCGATTCATTTGGTGAAAATATTCCTTTATAATTAATTTAATATTTTGAAAATAACCATACATATTATAATCATGATAAAATTCTAACTTTCTGTTCGGTTATCTCTGGTTGTTTATTTTTGATAGTACTAGATTTATTATATAAATTATATAATTTTTCTAATATAATTTCCTATTTTTAACTGGCAGATATATTCGAAAAGTCATTCATCAGCGGCTAGGATAAATATTTTAAAAATGTATTTCAAAAGTTAATTTTAATAAATATTACAAATAAGAAATTTAATCAATTTATTCAAGATATTGCTTTCAAATCAGAGTAAAATAATTATATTCAAAATGAAATGATTTTTCTGATATAATGAAGAAATATATGACAATTTTAGATACACTAGTTCCTTAAATAATTGATGGAAAAATTATAATATTTTGAAGAAATTAGATGAATACTTAAAACATTATCAATGTTTTAAAATACCTGTTCAATTAGCAAAATATGTTTTGGGATTTCAATTTCTAGGTATTAAAAAAAAAGTTGCTATAAAAATGATGTTAAATGATTATGTAACAACTAAAAATTTTGATAGTTGAATTATAGTTTCTGCTGTAAAAACTATGTTAAATGATTATGTCAAGAATGAAATGTTCACTGATTTTTCTGAAAGAACAATGAAAAATCATACAAAAATATTAAACTATCTTATTCCTAATCAAGTACTTAATAATTATATAAAAAATTGTACATTTAATTATTTTGAAAATGACATATCTTTGAAAACTGATTTAAGTAATTATGTTAAGAATGAAAACTTTGATCATTTTAAAATTTTTTTTATAAAATCTGAATAACTTAATGCAAATTATGATACATTAAGATTTATGAAAGCAAACACAACAAAGGAGTATGTTGCACTTTTTAATAAAATAATTAAAGATATGGTTGACCCAGTAGACAATAATAATGCTGTGAATTAAAGGTTTTCAGATAATCAAATTAAAGAAATAGATTAATAATGTTGTTATAAAATCTGAGTTAAATGACTGTGTTAAAGATGATAAATTCGATGATTTTGCCGAAAGAACAAAGAAATGTCACACAAAAGTGTTTCAAGAATTTCTTCGTGATAAAATTGATTCAATGATATTTTATTATAATAATACAATGACATCTGGACTAAATTATTACATTAAAAATGATGTTTTAAATAACTTAAAGAAAGATGCTGCTTGAAAACTGAGTTGAATTAATAAATAAAATAATTAAAGTAATTATGTTATGAGTATGAAAAATTATAAAGTAACATTAAAAAATTTAAAATTAAATTATTATGTTCAAAATAACCATTTTAATGATTTAAAAATGCTGCTTTATAATCTCAGCTAAATGATTATGTAACAAATAAAAATGTTGGTAGTTTTAAAAACGAAGTTGCTTTTAAAATCTGAGTTTAATTATTATGTTCAGAATCAAGAATTTATTGATATTTTAGCGAAAATTAGTGGAAAAACTATAGACATTTGAACTATTTATTTTAAGCTTAATAATATTTAAAACAGTTTGTTATTGAAACGATTATCATATAAATAATATTAATAAATGTATTAGTGAAAATTATAATAAAGTGGTTGACTTAAATAGGAAGATTGATAATGTAATCAATAGTTTTAAATAAGTTAGGTATATCAAGAAAAAAATTATATTAATGGATATTTATTGCAATTCATTATTATACAAATTATTTTAAAATTATAAATTATGGCAATAACAACAAGAGATTAACAAACAATGCTAATCCAATTGCACTTAATGATGTAATTTTAGAATATTTTCAATCGAAGGGAATGCAAACAACAACTTTAACGGGAAAATTAAAATCAGGAAAAACCAATTAATATTTTTAATTACATAATGCATTAAGCTATTTCTCTCTTTTTAGTGTACAGTTTTTTAAATTAATACAGATATTCTTGATTCATCAATTTTAGTAATAGTAATAAGAGAAAATGAAATAGATTTTTCAAAACCATTTTCTATAAAAATGATGATCATATAACATTAAAATTATTATATGGCTTTCAATTCAACAAAAATTATGAAATAAATATTTGTATATTTAAAGTTTTTAAAGAGATATAAGAAATTCCTTTTGAATAAATGTATTACACTTGGTGTTTAATATGTAAAAAAGTAACTAGAAATAATAACATAAAAACAGAAACAACATATAATAAAAAAATTATATATTCTATATGTGAATCTAAAAAATCATCATTTTTTAAATCTGGAAAAAATTGAGCATTCGCGAAGGCATAATTAATTAATTATATAAAAATGTAAGAACAAATGTTTCTAGAATAAGAACTATTTAATATGGAATAGGTTATATATTGCAAGCCGATTTAATTGAAATAAATTCTAGAATTTTAGAAGGTATTTCGAAAAGATATGAAGAGAATAAATATATATTAACAACCATTGATGTATTTTCTAAATATACCTTTGCTATTCCAGTTAAAGATAAAGATAGTGATAATGTTGTGAAGACTTCTCGAAACATTTTTTAAATACATATATATATATATATATCCTAAAAATATACAAACAGAAAATGGTTCGGAATTTTAAAATTCAAAATTTAAACTATTAATGAAAAATATATATAAATCATTATTAATCATACTCAGAACTTAAACATAGTGTTGTTCAAAGATTTAATAAATAATTAAAAATTATAATGTAGAGGAAATACGCTTAAATTATAACTATAAATAGGTTTAAATTTTGTATGAATTGATAACAGAATATAATAATACATAACATAGAACTATTAAAACAAAGCCAATTACATGTAACTAAATCAAACTAGTTATTTTTTTAAAAACATCCCGGGGGTGTGAGTATACCCCCTGGAAATCCAGACGGGGAAGATATCCCCGCGGAAAATAATGAAAACTTATTTTAAAATCCAGGGGTCTGGAATGGGTCTCTCTGAACCCAAATATAAAATTAGAGATAAGTTACAATTAGTAAAACGAAAAAATTATTTTTAAAAGGTTATACTGCAAATTGGCCTACAGAATTATTATAAATAGATTAAGATTTAAAATATGATGTACCAACTTAAATTTTAAAATATATTAGAATGTTGAGGAAATACAAGGTAATTTTTGTGAATATGAGATTATGAAAACCAACTATCCCGATCAATATTTTGTTGAAAAATTTTTAGAAGAAAATGTGTGATGAATGCCTAGGCTTTAATAATTTGCATAATTCTTGGATAATACATAAAGTTTTAATATTTTTTTAATTGTGCATTTAAAAAGAATCTAATAAATCCCTTTTAATTCTAGAACAATTAATTGTTAAAGTCTTCACCACGTCTGAATGTATAAAATGACTTTTTTTTTTCTAATATCTTGAGAGCTCGGGAAGCCAGGCGCTGAAATACCACAAGAACAAACCTTTTACTTGGAATGGGAGGATAAAGTGAACAAACCTTTTATTTCGGAGGAGAGGATGAACTTGTCACCAGGCAGCCGCCCAATAGAAAGTCCAGTAGTAAAAATGATAATAAATGAAGCTTTCTGCAATGTAACTAAAATGGGTTTGTTCGCATGGTATGATATTTCTGCTCTCTGAGAGCAAGTAATATTTTTCACGAGTGGCGAAGTAGCAGAAATATCAGTTATTCTTGGCAAGGCGACACGAATAACAAACAGAAACAACTAGCATGTCAGAAATAATAAATTTTATTAGAAAATGGCGAAAATTATTATTGCCCCTGTGTATTTTTTGTGTAAAAAAATGTCAGGCTACTCAGGATAACTTACTTTCGAGTATAAATGTGATTTCATTATTTTCATTACTAAGTGCATATCCCTGTTCACTATTTACAGGTTACCCAAACGTCTTCTTGTCACCAATCTGTGTAAAAGCATATAACTTTACGCAATCACTCCTCTTAAAACACCTCGATGTTTGTTATTTTAATGATCGGAATTGTTTCTGTATGTACTAGTTCTGCGATTTATGCTGTACCTCAGCGAGCAAGAGCAGAAATAGCTTATTTTAATTGTAGAAATAGCTTATTTTATTGCAGAAATAGCAACTTCTACTGCCACCTGAACAGTATACAACAAAGTTATTATGGTAATATGATTGTCAACTAACAGAAAAATAGCAGAAATAGTGCTGAACTAGCAGAATAGCAAACCATGCGAACACACATCTTAACTGGATGAAAAGGGAAGACGAAGACTTATTTTTATTATAGTACCAGAATTTTAGAGCACATAGTACCAGCATTTCATTTTCTCCATCTGGCAATACTGCTGGGACATCACTAATACTTCGATATCACCACATCAATGAGGTGACCTCAGGGAAAGCCAGGAGCGCCTTCGGCTCAACTCTGAGAAAGATTTCGTGCTGTGTGCGATCTAGCGCACGTCAAATACTTCAGTCAGTTCATCATAGAAAACACCACCATATAGTCGGTTCATGACTGGAAGAGACTTTCTTGAAGCCCTGCTAAAGATCTACTTTCATGCCCATTTCGTATCCTTCTGCCAAAGGGTAAACAAACATTGCCATGTGGCAGTCACATGGCAATGTTTACATTCCACTGTGTGTGTGTGTACATGTGTTCCTACATGCACGTACCCATCATAAAAGTAAAATATTTATTATTAATGGATATTCCACAAGCGTAAAGTTTTTAATCTTGAGAATTTCACACAAAAGAATATGTGAAGCAAGCGAAAAACATTTCATTATATAAACCCAAAATGTGAGTATTAAAAATTAGATGTTTCGTGTGCGTGCCTGTGTCTCTGTGTGTGTGTGTGTGTGTGTGTGTGTGAATATATAGGTTTGATTTTGACTGGGGGATTAGGTGGGGGAGAAAAACTTTCACTTTGATTACATATTATAGACACAATACTTTGCAATGAAATGTGTCAACATTCAAGGAGTCCATCCAACAACATTAACATGGCAACGCCAATCTCTCATAAGCCCCCGGATGGTCATGCTGTAGAGAATTTGTGCGATTCTTATTTAACCTAATAATTCATTTATCGGTTTTTTTATACTAATATAAGCTCTTTATTATTTGGTTTTTCATAACGTATGACTTTAATTTGTGCTAAACTTCTCGTACAGATACCTTTTGCTTTTTAAATCTGTATAAGAGATTACTCATAGTGCGTTCTAACGTGTTTAATGTTTTTCAAATTTATTTCAGGTTTGCTTAAAATTTTATTTA
>NQII01001538.1:375504-475188 GCA_002778355.1 Clitarchus hookeri
TCTTATACAGGTATCAGAAACAAAAGAAATCGGCACAACGAGAAATAATAAAGAAAGGATATTAGTAAAAAAATAAACATAAAAAAACAGTAAATGAATTATTATAGGTTAAACAAGATAATCGCACAAATTCTCTGGCACGTGTGTCGACCACATCTCGCCAACAACACACGGAACGAAGGTTTGTAAACAAATGGCCGCTCTACTTTCACCTTGAGCGTGATCATGTGAGTATGCAAGAAACATTTAAATCAAAGTACGTTAGCATCACGTCATTAATAATTGGCATAATAAGATACAAGTCTTTTCGAAACCCATTTGTAAGCGATAAATTATAAATTACGTTAAAACTTTAGAACTATTTCTTCTCTTTGTGCTGGCAACCTAACGGCATAACTGTATCCGCGCTCGCCACTGTTTGTAATGTTATATGCATGTAGCTAACGGCTAGGGTGTTTTTTCAAAGGTTCATTTTCAAAAGTTTCTTCCAATCGTGAACCGACTGTAGGTTACCAAGCGTTTCACCCGCTCCTGAGGCCATGTAATCCCATCTAAGTCACAATGAGTGTATTGGAAAATTCATTGAATGATATACTACAAACATTTGCAGAAGACATTTCCGAACTTTCTTCTTGGTTGAAAAACAAAACTAGTTTGATGAGTCCTCAAATTCAAAATGAAATCGCAGAAGTCATGGAACACCACATCATCAGAACTATATGCGAGGATACAAATAAAGCAGGTATTTTTTCCATTGTTGTTGATAGGACACATGATGTTTCCGGTAATGATCAATAGACTATTTGGATTAGGTATGTTGATGAAAGTCTTACATGACACGAAGATTTTGTATAGGATTCTACTAAACCTTGTCAACAACTGGATAAAGTTTGACAAAATTTAATGTTGATATGCTTTATCGGCTGCAATTACCTATTAGCAATTTAAGGGGACAGACTTATGATGGTGCTGCAAACATTAAATGCTAGTATAAGGCTGTCCAGGCTAGGATAAAGAAGTTCCAAACACTGGCTATCTATGTGTATTGTGCAGCACATGTCAGCCATCTTGTGGCAGAAGCTGTGGCTGCCAATATTGAACATGTGAGTGTAGCTATAGCCCAGGCAAAGTCTTTAGGAAACTACCCCAGTTAAAGTGGCAAGTTTATAGGCACTTTTAAAGTGCAGTCATGCAAACATGTATGGTGTCCTGCCTTCACTGAATTTTAGTTTTCGGCCAGTGTACCCTGCTAGGTTGTTAGCAAAAGTTTCATCAATGAAATCAACGCTTCAGAATTTGGAATCCATTCTAAATGCCCTTGAAGAGATGCAAATTAAAGCATCTGACAAAGCTGGTGCTTTTAAATAGAGTCTGGGTGATGGAAACATAATTCTTGGACTGTGCATGGCTATTGATGTTTTAGTTCGTTTGGAAAATATGAAGCTAGATTTACAGCAAGTCTGTCAAACAGTTAGTAGATTTCTTCAGGTCGTAAATAGTGTTACACCAGCTTATAAAGACAAGTGAACATAAAAAACTATTGCATCTCTATTCGCTTGAGCAAAATCTATCATAAAAATACGAACTGAAGCCTATTATGTCACCCAGGGAAAAGAACCGAAAATTCGGAAGAAAATTCCTAGAGTTGGGTACTTTTCCATGATTGACACAGCAATAATGGAGTTCGAAGAAAAATGCCAACAGCCAGGTATCGAACATTGCAGAAAACTGGAAGACTCCCTACTTCAAGCTCAGTGAATACAAAGAGTTCCATCATGATATACTGCATGTTCAACTGCAAATGTTTCGTGCTCAGTACAACTACAACAACGTTGGTGATGCAATCGGGGTGCTGAAATCAATGGTTCCAGACGTAATTATATTGAGTAAACAACCTTATTAATTACCTTTTTCCATTTTATAAAACACTGATTTTCATAGTCAAGTTCTTATAGTTTCCTGTTGCAGTATATTGTATAAAAACAATTCGGTTGGATAAAATAATTTAATTTGAATTGTGACATAGCCAGTAGCCACAAATAACATAATACCATATTCCTTATTTTTCAGGAGAGAAGATTATTTCATTAAGTAGAACAACTGATTAAATTGCTGCTAGTTATTCCAGCTTCCTCATGTGAAGGCAAACGCAGTTTCAGTGCTCTGAGGCGTTGGAAGACATGTTTGAGAAATACAATGACTCAGACACGTCTCAACTCTGTAACTGTGTGTCATGCACTTTTGTAAATTGGTAATGTTTGGGTAGAATGTGGTAAAAAGTTTTATGTGTTATTTTACTTTAATTAGAAGAATTTATATTCCTGTAACGATAAGACATTGTTAGCATTTAATTCAAACGAATAAATTCAAAATTGCTATATATACATATATGTATTTATATTTATTTATTTATTTGTGTATTTATTTGTTTATAAGCGCATTTATTGTTGCTAGGTTAAAGCTGTAAAAAATTAAGCTGTTCTTTTCATTTAGTTTACAGGATCAAAATTGAAAATAGATGTATTAATTAAAATAAGAAAATTATTCAAACATCTTTGTTATAATAAGGTGATTCGTATTATTGAATTGTTTGAATATTAATGAAAAAAATTATCCCACAGTTTGTGGGTAACAAGCAAAAGCATAATAAAAATATACAAATAAAAGGTAGCTGTTTTTGATAATTTGAACTTTTCGTATAATATAATCTATAAAAGAATACATCTATTAATATAAAAAAATTTAAGCTGGACTGTTTTTATCCCTGGGGAATGCGTATTCAAAATCTAATACGTTTAGTCTCCAATCACAACCCTCATAAATCGCAACTGTACCAGCCCCCCTTCCCCACAAAAAACCTTTTTCTGAAAATATTGAAATTTACACTATTGGTCACTTCATTCAATTTAATTGATAAACTAGTGAAATAATGCCAGTTTTCCTTTACTTATTGATTCAAAGACTTTTCCACTGATTCGTCCACCACTCAATTGGCTGTTTTTCAGTGATTTGTTTTTTGACAGATGGATCAGTTAAACTTGTGTATGAAATGAAATAACAATGCATAAAAAATTAAAACCCATAAAATAAATTTTTTTTCCAAAAGAGAGCTTTGTCTTTTATAATACACTTTTACAAGGCAACATGAACATTCATTCTTCCATTTCGTTTTTACGTCTTTCATTTCGTTTTCGCGTAATCATCATTGCACTCGGTTCAAAAGTTTAAACCACATTAAATTGGTTGTAGTGAGTGCGTCCATGTGTACTATTTGTTTTGACAATTTTAAAGTTACCAATGAAACTAAAAACAAAAAGAATAGACATAAAATATTAAGCAGCATATTTTCATAAAGTAATATAAAAAATATTTTCTCCTTAACAGTCAACTTTGGCATGGTAGCGCAATATGGTAAGGTAATGGTCTGGCAAGAAGGGTGCAATTTTAATTAACTGGCGAGACCCCAAATCCCGCTACACCAGCGTGAGCTCCTTCACAGTTCTGTGAGCCCTCCGGCATGCATGTTAGTATCTAAGACGGTTGAAAAATGGGATACCTTGCAGGGCAAGCCCTATACGCCTTAGGTCAGGTTTATTATTTTTAAAAGGGGAGCATGCATCGCGGGCTGAGCAGGGTTGTCTGGTCCCATGGCCACAATTGTAGCCATGGACACACCCCGAAAGAAGAAGGATCTAGATGGAAGGTCACAGCAAACCAACGCAGCGCGGAGAAGGCACTGAGAAAATCTGTGCGACAGTCGCGGAGGATGAAAGTAATTCATTATTTAATTGGACTAGGGCAGGAGAAAGCAGGGTGAGTGTTAGTTTGCGAAGATAGACTTCTGTGAGTTTGATGCAGGGTGATATGAAATGGGTAATGTTGGAGCTGAGTTGTTAAGCATGGTCGCGCTGGCTGGAGACAAAAGTGAGCCTTCCGCCCGTTAGTTGACAGCCACCTTTCTGGAACACAGGAAAAATAGATCAGTATTCCAGCATTATAAAATATAAAAATGTAGGAAGGAGAAAGGAGGGTGAATGAGGTATCCTATTATTAATATTTGGCGTGCAGCTAATGTTGTTGTACTGTAGTATAGTGTGTGTGATGTGTAGGTGTGCCTTTACACCACACCCACCAGCTGAGGCAAAGAGCACACAATGACTACGCCTTGGACTCAGCTGTGGCAGAGGACCATACAAACACACAGCTGTCGGACGGGAGGATCTGCCAGCACATGTGTGTGGGAATGTCGGGGTTTCAATGTACATCACAGGGCCAACACCGAGCCAAGGGCTGTGAGGCATATATTTTGCTTTTTTCTGTGAGTACATAATGCTTCGCGCGTGTGTTATGCAATGTCAGCCTCACATTCCGTCTCCACACCCAAGTGTACATAGAACCATTTTTAGCTAAGTGAGGTGGCATAGGGCTTCACAATGTGAGTTAGTGCGATACTTATCCCGCAGGTTGGGGCCCAGGAAGGGTGCTGTGGGTTCAAATTCTAGTCACAGCAACTTTCTTGTTTTTAATTTTATAATAATATGCAAAATTGCACAATATTAACGACTATTGGAAATATGTGTATTTCTCATAATGATTTAGCTAAATTCAATAAAAAAAATTTAATTAACCGCGCGCAGTTGGCTGTCACTTATTCAGTCAAAGAAAGTACTTCACTGAAACAACCAGTGGTTTTCCACCGATTCCAAGTGGAGTCTTTTTCACTGATTCTAGTAGTTGAATTTCACTGCGAATCAGTGGTTTTCCACTGGTTTGAATTCAGATGTATGTCGGTCAAAATAATCTATCTGGTTATCAAATATCTGATGTACGTCAGTTGTATTCGTACACTAGATATTGGGATAACAGTTTTCTAGTGTAGTAATTCTAGCTGGGAGCTAGATACTTGAATTGTGCAGTGCTCGTTCGATAGCCACAATTCACACCGAGTTTCCTGGCTCTGTAGCGTGAGTGCACTCCGAGCAGTAGAACAATTATCTCTTGGTTGTGTTGATACATAATCGAGGCGGGTGGTGAGGGTACCATTCACCTTCGACCAAAAATCACTCATTAAAGCAGATTTGCTATGATTTAATTGGGAAATATGGAAATTAAACTGTGCATGTAATCTTTTCAATTGAATCCATTTGTTCCTCAATGTTCCTTCTAATAGATCTTTGGGCGCTCCGCTTGTTGTCAAGTACCTGTTCTAATCGCTCCGCCTGATGTCTAAATTCCTGTTCTAATCGTCCTGTCTGCATCTCGAATTCCTGTTCTAGTAGTTCCATCTGCCATATAGCATACAATTCTAACATTGCCTCACTCTGTTGTAGTAATGTGTGTGTAGCCTTCAGAATTGTGCACTCAGCTCCTTAGTGACATGACCATGACTGTACTGTCCACATTAGGACTCACCGACTCTGTCTGTATGATTTAATTTTCCCATCTGTTTACATTTTTCTTCAGTGTGGTGCTAGGTTCACTGTGACTAATTGCGAAAGGGGGGGGGGGGNAATTGTAAGGAGTCGTGGTGTTCTAATTCATCTGTGTCACAGATAATCAGATGTGAAACTGCAGACGAGTGTCAGCTCGACTCGGCTCTTAGCCGCCAAATTACTATTATGTACTCTACCATAAAAGTAGGTGAGTGTATGTTAGAGTGAGTTGAGACTGATTGTCTCATAAAATAAACTAGTGGGCATGTGAGGTGATAATCATTGGTGGACACACAACACTTACAAAAGAATTACCCAGTAGTGAACTCACCTTGTTCTCTGCTGATCCACTTGCTCCACGACACTGACAGAAAGCAATTAAATTATGCGAGTCAGGTGCAACATGGATAAATCTGTGAAAAGTCAGTGCCAACTCTAGCAAGATAAACCAGTACATTGCCCCCCTTCAGCACCTTAATTCTACACTTAAATGCACAAATCTACTACAAAAAGAAACAAAGTGAAAATGATAGACGTATTAACTATAGCTGAAAAGAAAAATGCATAATATAAACAACTAATTATGACTTCAAAACCTGTGAGAAATTCCAGAAAAGCACATGTGTTATCATTAAAAAAGAAGAAAAATGTTTTTTCTGAAACATTGCTCATTTTGGGAAGTAGGTGACACTAGACAATAAAATTTTAAATAATTTATGTTTTACTCTCAAAGCCCATACTAATCTCACATCCTTACTTCGCCTAGTTAGCAGTGTAAAACAACTCTTGGAAAAGGTTCTGGTTTGCTGCATGTCTAAAACTGCTATGCTTACCAGTATTTTCACATCAAAAAGTATAATTTTGTCGAAAAAAAGAGCTGAAAATTTACTTAGCTATTGGCTTCAGGACTCACAGATGCTTCTATTTTCTAAGTATATTCGTCGTGGCAGGAAGATCCAAATCGGAGAATGCGCACCTGATATTTTCTTGAAGACACTAGAAAGGGGCTCGTAGTCCCCAGGTGTTGCTACATTGCGCATAACCAGTATAATCTGTATGTATAGGCCCTGATACATATATTTTATTTCCTACTTCCCAGTGCTTAAGTCCACCGAACAGGCTATCTTCTACATCAAGCAGTGGAAACAAGACTTTTTAAATAAACCAAGCCTGCTTTCCTCCCGCAGGGCTCGAAAATTCCTACGACAAAATACTCAATGTCCCTTGGCAGGAGAAACCACATCTGCTTTTCGGGTCTAAGATCACACAAAATGGCCAGCCTTAAGGAATCTGAAATTAAGTTTTAATCAGACGAGAGTTACAACAATATTACTTCAATTCTTAATTTTGTTATTGGCTGGGCTTAGTGTCACGTGCCTTTCAGAATTTGTCTTTCCAAAAAAACAAATAAAGGAACATAGCTTTCGAGCCTAGTTGAATGACACTACATGAACAAAATATAACAAGGACTTATTAAATTCATAAAACAACTAAATAATTATCGTATGTTAAACTTTAATCGTTGGTACAATCACTTATAGTTAACTATCTTGGTGCCATAATTCAATAAAGCAAATGTATTCAATTGACCTCGCAGAATTACAAAAATTTACACTGCCAACCATGTGAACTTAAAAACACATGAATCAAAATTTCCTTCAACACCAAACCCTTAAAGTGTAAATTATGATATGTTACAAGACATTAAAAACACAAAGAAATTTCTCATAACTTTATGAACATTTGTAAGGTATATTTTAAAAAAAGCCTCGCCCATTGATCACGAGTCGTTGCACTTCGAGTGTCTAAGTCACTGCATGCCTATAACTATTTCTCAGCTACTTCTCCACAAAATATACAATGGGAAACCATGTAGGTTGTATTTCCTCTTCATAAAAGCCTTAAATGATTTGTTTACTACATTGATTCTTCAGATGATATATGCTGTGGTACGAATGTCGTATGCGTATCTCCTTATACAATTCCTCCGATCAGTTGTGACAATGGGCATTGTGGAATGTACCATGCTGTTTGAAGATTCGCACTAGGTCGCTGTCCTTACATTTAGGCTTGCAGGAATCCCTCTTATTCGATTCGGAATATGCGTTTCAAAGCAGGAAGTCATCCTTCACATCTTCAGGAGTCACGGGCTGAACAGTGGAAATGAATTCGCGAACGAGTTTCGGCAGTAGATACAACCACTTGTAGTTTCCATTCGCCCTGAAATGCCTTCTCAGTTTAGCTTTCGGAGTCTAGGGAAACCACTCGACAATTCTTCCCTGAAGCACATTGTACATGGGAAATTGATGCATATCATAATTTTTCATCAGAGGGCAGACAGTTTCAGTGAAAATTGACGTACCTTGTCAATTTGAAGAATTTCCTTAGATGTCTGAAGGTAAGAATAATTGCAATACCTTTCGTGACATTTCTAGCAGTCTTGTTCTTTAGTGGGACAGCCCATAAATGCTACAAAAATGTGTAGATGGCAATTAAAATGTTGCGATATCAGTTTTTCCACACTATGAAAATTTTACATTTCAGTCACGTTGAACTGGAAAGTATTGTTCAGCCCTTTAATTATGTTATTACAGAGTTCATAATTCCTTCGGGCTGGCCTGTGCAAATCTCTGTAAACTACTTTTATTGTTATCGTTAGATGTAGGCAGCTTCAGAGGGTTTATAGAATATTGAAAGTATTTAGTTAGTGTGCAATCTGTTGCCCTCAATTGCGAAGTGATTAGCAGTCACGGCCTAGCAATGATTTTGATCGGTTAGTCCAAAAATAGTAATCGATCTTCTGTAGCAGATTTGATCGAGCAGCTACTCTCATTCGCAAAAACAGTCCTGCGATAATACCAGATTGTGCATGCATCATATTCATAATTACTCATGTAGGGCCATGGACTTTTCGCGATCGCGAATAAACGACGATAAATGCGAAATTGTCAAAAAATTCAGTTTTTACGCGAAATAGGGCATATCGGACTTTAATGCGCTAAAAAAAGCCACTTTTCCAGTAAAATTTTCTTTATAGTGTTGCAAAGCAAATACGCACTCGCATTTTAACGCTAGGTGGCGAAATACCGTATTTCGGCATGTATAGGCTGCACATTTGTACCAAAACTAACTACTGCAGAAAGTGGAGTGCGACTTATTTACGAGATATTGGCATTAAAATAGAATTTTACCTCCAAAACATGTCAGGAAATTTGTCAACATAGAGTATATTTTAATGTTTTAACTTAGTTTCCAAGGGGGTAAAATAAATGAGAATAAATGAATATCTTTTCACTTGTGCAATAATTTGTTCACTACCGTTCATTAAAAAAATCCTCATTGCGTGCGTAATATATAAACATGTTGGAGCTCGGCCATAGATGCAGCACATGAGAAAATAATTACACTGCTGTACAAGGAAAATATATACATAGTTTGCACGCTCGCCGCCGCACCGCAAGTGCTAATTGATAGACGCCATTTTGTGTGACGTATTGCCTTGTTTTTGCTTTCTCAAGTCACAAAACCATCTGTGGAATAGTATACGCGGGACGTATGTTTGTAAACAGTTATAATAAAAATTTCAATTATTCTGTTGTGTAATGTCGAAATCATTACTATTTCGTATTTTAAAAAAAAAATAATTCCTGGTGCTTCTTAATTCTTTGCTTAGTATACATTATACACCTAAGTTGGCAACACTAGTTTTGCACTGTATTTATTTGGTATTTACTATTTGTTTTTGCGTGGGATCTCTGTTGCATGTGTTAGCGTATTTTAATACTGAGACATGGTTTAATATGCCAAAAATTCTTTCCTTGCATGAGCGGGAATTTAAAAGTGATGGTTTCTTCATATTTGATGAACGATACAAAACTATGATGTGTAAATACTGCGAAAGCCGTGTTGAATGGCAACGCAAAGACACATGCAAAAAACATGTACAAGGTGATTCGCACAAACGAAAAAAAGAATTCTACCTAAAAAACAATGGCACCCCAAAACAACTGAGCATTGTTAGCGTAATTGATAGAAGTCTGACAACGAAACAAAATAAACAAGAGTTTATAATAGACTTCACGAAAATGTTGCTCGCAGCCAACATACCTATTGAAAAGGCAGACGACGAGTCCTTGAAAAATTGGCTTCGAAAATATGTACCAGGTAAGCATGTAAATGTAGGGTTTTCTTCTATCTGTATTTTTTGTTTATATTTTTGCACAGACAATGTCTTCCCATTTTATGAGAAAATATATATCTTCATAGGTTACCATAAAATCAACATATCGTAAATGTCATAAATCGACAATGGTAATTATTAAGTTTAGGGGCTTTTCTGTAAAAATAAAAATAATTCATGGAAAATGGTATATTTCCACTCTACTAATGATGCAGAACACCAATATACGAGTGTCACTAACGTCCGACTAATTTCGTAATATGTGCCCACAGAACCTAACCCTACAATGGGTGAATCACTATTTAACATTTTTAAACTAACCTAGGATTTTTGGATTTTACACTAACCTAGGATTGTATGGTTTTAAACTAACTTAGGGGTTTAGGGTTTTACACTAACCTAGGGTTTTTGGTGAGAGTAGAAATATATCATTTTTTTTTTTTTTTTTTTTTTTTTTTAAAAAAAGCCCCTAATCTTAATAATTAATTTTTATTTAGTGCTTTGAAATCACGTTTCAAATATAAGCCTACATATCAAATTTGTAGGTTCCTTTTTCTATTGCTATAAAATATTGATTACAAATACAAACCAGAAAATACAGCAATTTGTCTGAATTTTCCTTACAAGCTTGTGTTAATTAGATGTAATTAGTAGGTTTAAAAAATTTACAAAGAAGTAGGTCTACCCAATTTTTCACTTTTATTTCAGGTTCGGGAGATATTCCAATGGCCCAGATCCTGAGGGAAAATTATGTCCGAAAAATCGGAGAGGATCATTTCACCCAATTAAAGGAGACTTTAAAAGACAAGAAAGTTTGCATCATGTGTGATGAAACCACAAACAGAATGGGGTGCTGCGTATTTGTGGTTTTGATACGTGTTCTTTCAGACATTGGTGAACAACGTGTGTTTGTAGGTGGCATAAAGGAACTGGAGAATNAAGAATGGGGTGCTGAGTATTTGTTGTTTTGATACGTGTTCTTTCAGACATTGGAGAACAACGTGTGTTTGTAGGTGGCATAAAAGAACTGGAGAATGCTAATGGCACCGAGTGTTCACGAGCAATTTTGTCTGTGGTAGCACAGCATGAAATCAAATATGAAAATGTTGTAGCAGTGGTTAGTGACTCTGCACGCTACATGACTAAATGTATGGACTCTTTGAGGTTGATATTTTCCAAAAACACGGTTCATGTTCAGTGCTGGGCTCATAAACTTAACATAGTAGCTAGTTTGTGGAGTGTTGCACTGCCACAGTTGAATTCACGTGTTCAAAATGCCAAACAAGCATTTCTAAATGCTCGTAAGAGAAAGCACATATATGTATCGTTCCTGAAAGAAAAGTATCCTGGTGGGGAAAAGAAAGTCACCCTCTTCCCAGTACCAGTGATAACCAGGTGGAACTCCTGGTTTCATTCTGTTGAGTACATTGCAGAATATCTTGAAGATCTGATCGAATTCTTTCAGCAAACGGAAGCTGAGGGTAGTGCTACAAACTATTTCAGCAACTTAAGCATCACCGAGCGTGACACAGTGAAGTGCTATGCAATGTTTTTAGTAAAACACTGCACTGCACTTGTTGAGAACATTGTGGAACTTGAGGACTCACAGTACATCATATGTCACAAATTATACTCGTTGTTATCAGAGCTAGAGAACACCTTTTTGTTAGTTAGCAGAGGCATATTTAGAGAGAAAACCTCTGCTGCTATTGCTCAACTGCCAACACAGGTTAAGCAGTGTGCAATGAAGGAAGACCTAAAAAATGTGGGTTTGAAGTGTCTCTCCAAACTACACAGTCTTAAGGATAAAGACACTGCAAAACAATTTTTTGCAACCACTGGCCAGTTGTTTGGTGTCAGAAATGTAACAAACAACATCGTTGATATAAAATTGTTTGCATCTGTAGGTAGTCTCCCTTTGCTGAACACACTCACGCAGACAGAATTCCTGCAAGGTTATCTTGCTTTTCAGCAGCAAGTTTCAGGAATTTTGAAAGAAGAGCAAACTACTGATGTCCTCAATGTTTTGCATGGTCTACGTGAGCAACATTCAACTTTTGTGTCACAAGCTGTGTCCATGCTGTGGATTCCCACATCAAATGCAGACAGCGAGCGGGCTTTCTCTGCTTATGGACACATTTTAACTGATTTGCGGACAGGTCTAAAACCGAACATTGAGCTAATGCTTGCCAAATTCTTTGGTGCTAGCATGTAAATTTACACTGCTTTGAACAAGATGTATTTATTTTTGTGATATGATTTGATATTTTCTTTTTCAAAACTTAGTGGTGAATTATTGTGTGTGTTCTTAAGTTAGAAGTCTTAATTTTTTGTCTCTACATACATTGGCATTTATCAATTTGACACTTGTTTCGGTAGTGAACTCTGTTTGTGCAAAAATTTATATATATTTTTCTGTACTGTATCTTTAACATGTTGTAGTGCTGTGTCAAAATGTAATCATCAGATAATATTTTTAATGTGAATTAATATATAATTTTTTAGTAGCCAGTAACATGAAATGTCAAAATCCTGTTTTTTTATTAATTATTTCCATTTTAATTATCTACAAGGCATAATTTCATTGTTTTTTAGTTTTTTGCGCTGGATTTTCAAACATTCATGACGAACAGTAAAATTTTTATTTACCACCTTTACGTTTTTAAGTAAATTTTTGTACCGCTTTTAACAGTTTTTTATGACAAAATTTGGAAATTTTGTTTGCCTCTTTCAGGGGGCCTTACTCATGTGGCATGATGGACGTCGAATGTCACATGAAACAACTATACAGTCAGGCTTCTAAGATAGGAATTGCCACATGCCTAGCCAAGCCATGTGATGGGGTCAGTGTGATGAGTGGCCAGGACATGCAAGGAATATTAGGGTTCCGAAAGTACTGAAACTAATCTACTAGGTGGCAGTCACCGCTAGCAGGTGGTGATGTGAGAGATGAGAATCCCGGTTTCAGAGCCTAATGGCCAGTAGTATACTTATCTATATTCGGGCAAATGGATCGTCAGAGTAGGATTCAGTATTTGCCTGCAAATTTGTTTGACATCACAAGAGAGCCACCTGGTGCTTCAAAATTCCCTGTTTTTCCTCAAAATGGCCCATTTGGATTTCGAAAATAACTGTTTCACCCACAAAACTTCCCATTTTTCCACCCAAATCCCTGATATAGCACAAAAATTGTGGAAAAAAAATGCTTGCTACTCAATGCGATTGAGAGACTCCTCAAAGTGACTGAATTTCCATAAAAGTGGTTAAAGCATCAGCCACAATGAGCACTGAGTAGAATACAAATATAAAATAACTACCTCCATACTCACAAACAATCACTCAAAACCACACTGCACCCACACCCCTCCATGACCACAGAAACCCACACCACCCCCACATCAACCACAACACCATCCCTCCCCTCCCCTAAATCAACCACAACCCCTAACCCACCCACCACAACCACAAACCAACCATAACCACAAACCAACCACCACCACAAACCAACCACCACCACAAACCAACCACAACTACAAACCAACCACCACCACAAACGAAACACCACCACAAACCAACCACCACCACAAACCAACAACCACCACGAACCAACAACCACCACAAACCAACCCCCATCTCCTTCAAACCACCTCTCATTACCTTGCAAATCCCCCTTCCCGCACCCTACCAACACTACGGCCACCAACAACACCCCTCACCATGTTAATCCACTTTACCCTCCTCATTCCCTCAACTCAAACCAAATATTACATTTTCCCAAACTTAAACTGTGAAGCTGACTGTATCCAACCCAACATTTTGTATAAGGGCAGGCAAGTGCAAGAATAGATAGAGTGCAAAGTAAGGTAAACAAACTTTTATTTTAAAGAATGATTCCTCTTAGAAAACAAATAAATTACATCTCTTTAAAGCATTTGTATGGCATATTTCAGAATTTCTCTCTCATCGATCTAAGAGTTATATGGCTTCGAATGTAAAAGCCGCCTCATTTAAGCGCCACCATTATGTTGTATCAGCATCTTCTTCAATAATAAACATCGGGTAACAACATAGGCTGGATCTCCACTGTGTAAAAATGATCGATGATGGGTTTGACACATATATTCTCGGCGTTATAAATGCATGGGTACGAATGTCATATGCGAAACATCTTGTAAAATTCCGCACACCAGTTTTGATGATAGACCTTGTTGAAAATGTCATGATGTTTGGAGATGCACACCAGGTCACTGATCTTGGCTTTCGGTTTATTTGTGTATCTCCTCTTCGGAATAGCATACAAATTCCGATGCAGGGAGTCATCCTTGATAGCTTCTAGCTTCAAGCGAGTAGTTGAACGCATCGTGGAATTATACTGGCAAACGAGTTGCGAAAATGGCTACAGCCACTTGCAGTTAACATTCGCTGTGAAATGTCTCCAGTTTGGCTTTTAGAGTGAAGCAAAAGTACTCAACGATGTTGGCTTTGGGCCCAAAGTATATGTGTAATAGTGATTTATGCAATAATTTTTCATTAGTGCAAGGAAAGTTGCATTGAAGTATTGTTTCCAATCGTTGGTATTGAGGTTTTTCGATACGTGTCCTTTGCAAAACACATTTGCAATTTATCGAAAATGTTGTAGTACACCGCACCTTTGTCACATTTGATGTGAGTTACCCGGTGTGTACCGAAGGCAAGAACCTCGATGGCTGCTCTTACATCTGTATAAGAATACTCTTACATGCATTTTCAGTCAATTTTATACAGACTGTGAAAGAGCAAACCTCTAGTTCTACTTATAGCAAACGCAAGATAGACTACATGTTTTGAGACGATGCGAACGAACTCGTCGATGAGCTATGGCTGTTAATCGCTTCGCAGGCTGCAAGCAACCGGTCACATACCAACAAAATTATATACAATATCAAAGAACTGGTCAAAGCTGGCTATGTCGTGAGATGACGAAATATGTTGTTTCGGGAGAATTGCACAGACCGGCCAGAAGAAATTAACCTCGGAGAAAAATTTTCATATTATGTCTCGGCGATTCATTCCAATGCGACCTGATATAAATGCAAAAGTTTGCTTGTGCGAATAAAGGCCACTGCTACATTTTGACCGTCATTGGCATGTTTACCATGTATGCATTTGCCAGGTCGCTCAAGACAAAGAATGTGCGTGATGTCACTTAAGACATGGCAGATGTGTTTTTCAAAGAACACATACCGAAAAATCTCCTTGCCGACGATGGGAAAACTAATTTAGTAACACTTTCTGTACACTACTGAAAACGTTTGTCATAATCCACTATTCTATATACTCTGGATTCAAGTCCAGCATCGTCGAAAATTTTCACCAGACTCTAAAAGCCAATCTGTGAAGACATTTCATAGCGAATGTAAACTACGAGTGGCTGTAACTATTGCCTCAACTCGTTCGCAAGTATAATTCTTCCATTCGTTCCACCATTCGCATGAAGCCCGAAGATATCAAGGATGACGCCCTGCTTCGGGTTATGTATGCTATTCCGAAGAGGAGGGACCCACATAAGCCTAAATCCAAAATCGGCAATCTGGTGCGCATCTCCAAACAGCATGGTATTTGCCATGCTATCTTCACAACCGGTCTGCAGAATTGTACAAGGTGGTTCGCATACGACATTCATACCCATGTAGGTATTACCTAGAGGACACATGAGGCGAACCCATCAACTGCGCCACCCTACCCCAGCAACTGAGGTATTGAACATTCCAAGGCAAAAAAATATACAGTTTGTACTTAGGGCGTCAGAAGAGGAATTGTGAGGTCTTTGCCACATCGGGACCTTGACCAGAGCATCGTAGCTGTTCGTGCTCTGTCATTCATGTCGGCTGGCGGCAATTTTGGACCCAGGTGACCTTGACTCTGACCTAGACCCCTGTAAGCTTTGACCTTAAAATACGAACAATCCACAAAAAAATTTAAAAAATATATTTAAAATATTGAAATATCATTTTAAATTTATTAAAAATTTTATTACAAAATTTGTTTTTTTTTTATTTAAATTCCCTGAGGTTACCCGTACCCCCTCCATGGACACTATTCCACCATCTTGGTGAATACAGTCCACCATGTTGGTAGGCACCATCTGCCATCATAGAAGGTGCAGCCCTTCCTCCATTTTGGTAGATGCAGCCGTCTGCCATCTTGGTCGGTGCAGTCCGACATCTTGGTAGACATTACAGCCACTGTTTGCCATCTTGTTTTTTTCGTTTTTTATTTGTTTATACATTACTGGAGTTTGTCTCTCACCTTTGTTCGACTGCCATCATGGTCTTTTTGTTTGTCATTTGTTTTGCATTGCTGGTGCTGTCCCCAGCACCACGCCCAGCAGACGACTGACACCCACACTCCCCCCTTCCAATATATTTAATTGACCAATTGCCCCACCCCTGATTCTCATTGGCTAATTGTCCACCCCCTTCCAATAAATATATATATATATATATATTTGCTTCACGAATGTTTCTCATTGGCTAATTACTCGGATGTTTTTGGAAATCTTTGTTCGACCAATTAGTCTGTTCCCCTCGACCCCTGTTTCTCATTGGCTAATTGCCCCACCCCCATCACCTTGACGCCTACGGCGTATCTAGATTTACTCGTCCGTACTCAAGCTATAGTGGAGCTCACAGGCGGGTACGTCAGTCAGGATTTAGGGCCGGCAACCATGACGAAAAGGGACAGCGCTAGGACGAAGCGACCATCGGCATGGGGAGGTCACGGTAGCAGGTGACATCAGGAAGAACACGAGTGCAGCGTCCAGGGGGAGATCCCGAAGCATTCACACGACGACGAACAAAACAACAAACCTCGAGGCAGAACAGAGGGACAGACGCCAGATTCCGCGAGCAGGCAGGAATGGCGAGACTACGATTTGTCCCAGGCTGTTGACCACAATATGAAACCCTGAGAGCTTTTGGAATAGCGGGCGGAAATAATAGCAGCCAAGCCGGAGGACTAGGACGCCTTCAATTATTTCCGCACGGACGGAACTGAGTGCAGAAACTTGGCGACTCAAACAAAACAGCAGACGCGGGACCAAAAGAAGCGAGGAGAGCTGGAGTACACGCCCGCGGGTGATTACCCAGGGGAACACGGCGGTCCGCGGCTACCGGCAGTGGCGGGGGCAGTTCAATATGGCGATGAGGACCTACAAAACCGGAGGAGCCCGAAGAAACGCGGTCAGTCAGTCCGTCGGGAGCAGGAGACGAAGTCAGCGGACGGGCGTCGAGGAGCGCGGAGCGAGTCCGCATCGGCAGGCCGCCGACGAGAATCCGGAGAGGCGCAGCGAGTCCAGGAGAACCCGCCGACACCAGACGCAGAGGCCTGCAGTCCCAGGTCACCTGACCTCAACTGCAGAATCACCTACCAGCACAGCCGAACAGATAAGTACAGTCATCCAGCGTATGTGAAGGACCCTGAGTAGTGTTCCGCGAGTGCTACGAATATCTGGAATCACCCAGCAAGTACGAAGAAGATTATCCCCCCCCCCCACGACGCGAACTATAAGTAATCCACGTACATAAACGGGAGGGAGTTGTCTAGGGAACTTGTATGTCGATGAACCTGTTAAAGGAATAATAAAACTAGATTGTTTTTGAACTCCAATCGCCCTGTGTTTACTTAAGTAGTAAATTGGCCCTTTAGACACCAGTATAAACACTTTCTACCAAGCGGCAGCTTTGGTGCTTGTCAACCTCCTCCACCAATTATTCACCTTCGTTCGACAAATTAGTCGACAGGCCTCCACCCTCACACACTGATTCTCATTGGCTAACCACATTATGTGACAGTCTCTTGGATTGTCTAATTACTCGTGCATTTTCGGGAAACTTCGTTCCGACCAATTGGCGGCCTAATTTAATCGCGAATACGGACTATTTTTCCCCTTAAAAACTCTTTATAAGACGCACCATGAGCCCCCTCGGGAAATAAAGTCATTTTTCTCGCTCTTAGAAATGTACGAATGGTGTCCGAACGGCCATAAAATCCTTTAGGCCATTTTGGCATTTGGAAGGGTGCGCTCACTTAGAGCCTTGGACAAATGGGACGAGTTTTCATAACTGCCGAAATAATTTATCCTGCTCTACGCATATATGTTTATATTACCATATAATATGCATATATATTTACAATATCATATAATAAGCATATATATTACCACATAATATGCATATAGTCATAAACATTGCGCACCTATGTTCTGGGTTGGTTTCCACGCCGGGTAGCGCTTGCCAATAAATTTCTTAAAGGGGAGCATCTTCCACGGGTACAGCTTGTGAGTAGATAACTTGCACGCAGACGTGGTCTTCTAGGGGAGGGGTGTCTTCTAAGGGGTGGCATCTTCAACGGGGAGGGCTTCTTCAAAGAGGATGTCATGTTCCAAGGGCGCAGACGTCGCTAGGGCTGCTCGGCGGGCCTTACACCAACCACTGCGATGCGGCATGTCGGGAACCGAGTTGGTGCAACCCTCGAAACTTTTCTTGCACGGGAGGCAGTTCCGTATGTCTTCATCCTGCAGCAGGTAAGCCGTACAGTCGAAATTTTGTAAGGTGCGTAGACCAGGGGAAATTATTTCGGCACGTACGGTAACTCATCCTGTTTGTGCAAGGCACTAAGCGAGCGCACCCTTCCAAATGCCAAAATGGCTGAAAGGATTTTATTGCCACTCGGACAACACACATACATTTCTAAGAGCGAGAAAAATGACTTATATCCCGAAAGGGCTCATGGTGCGTCTGATAAAGAGTTTTTAAGGGGGAGGGGGAATAGTCTGTACTCGCGATTCAAGTAGGCCGCCGATTTGTAGGAACGAAGGTTTCCGAAAACACCCGAGTAATTAGCCAATGAGAAACATTGGCAGGGCAACTAAATATATTGGAAGGGGGAGGGCAATTAGCCAATGAGAACCAGGGGTGGGGTAATCGGTCAATTAAATATATTGGAAGGGGGGTGTGGAGGGGTCAGTCGTCTGTCAGGTGCGGTGCTGGGGACAGTACCAGTAATGTAAAATAAATTACGAACAAAAAACCTGAATGGCGGTCGAACGAAGGTGAGAGACAAACTCCAGTAATGTATAAACAAAAACCAAACGAAAAAAAAACAAGATGGCTGATGGTGGCTGTGATGCCTACCAAGATGACGGACTACACCGACCTAGATGGTGTAATGAGTATTTTTGGAGGGAAATGTGGGGGACCTCCGGAAATTTGAGTATGTTTTTAATAGATTTAAAAAAATTCATAATTTTTAAATAGTTTTTAAATAATTGTTTAATATTTTTTAATATAATTTTTTTGTATTTTTTTCGAATTTTAGGATTTTAAAGGTCAAAGTTTACCAGGGCCAACGTCAGGGTCAAAGTCACCTGGATACAAGATGGCCGCCGACCGACCGGAATTAGCAGAGCACGAACAGCTCCGATTCTCCAGTCCCAGGTCCCGATATGCTAAAGACACCATAATCCCTCTAGTGACGTCCCATGCAGTCCAACCACCGCATACAGGATGAGGCCCTGGCGCGAATCCGGGATTAACTAAATGAGCTTTAAAAAAGGAGAACGTTAAACAACATTGCCCAAGTTACAAGATTACTGTGTCCGTCGAAATATGTCAAAGAAACAATTAACTACCAGCAGTGTATAATTTAGAACAAAAAATGCAAAGTTTTTTTTTCCCTTTCAGGTAATTTTATTTTAATTACATTAATATATATATATGTAACATTTAAAAGATCAGAGGTAAAGAATAAAATTCTGTATTAAGTTAAGGTGATGTAGAACAAATTAGTACACTTATAAACTAATAAATATAAATATCAGTTGCATCAAAAAAAAATTTAGATATTACATTTTTATTGAATGTTAACATTAGAGTTTTCTTTTATCAGTGGGTATATTAAAAATATTAAAAAACATTAAAACAAATGTTTTATATACCAGTTAAATTTTTTTAGAATATAAGGTTAAGTAAAAGTGCCAGAAGTGTGGCATGCACATGCATGATGCATTTCAATTAATTTTTCTGGGGCATATATGTCAGGTTTGCTGGCCCACTGATGAAGTTGGCAGAATCACCAACCACAAAGTAGTTACGAAAGGGGTATGTTGTCTCGGGTAACGGGGTAACACCCGATCCGACTTCATTGCTTCAAACTTCCATAGCCATAAAGCCCAGGGACAGCAACCCAAATATTCACGGACTACCGCCAACAGAACTTTTACGAAAACAAATACATTTAAAACAACGAATTACTTACCAACAGCGGTATTCAAAAACAAATTACGACATTATACAAAATAATTTCGTAGATTTGTAGGTACAGAAATTTAGACTTGTTACATGCCTGAAGGGACAAAAAAAAGCCGAATTCAGCAAATTCCAAGATCGGCTCAGCAATTTTTAAGACCATCAAAGATAACCCTGCACATGCATATACTCGCCACTTATAACTACATACCGATCACAAGAACGATCTTTGCACAGTGAAACGAAATAGAATATAGTGGAATTACACATAAATAAAATTTTCGTTAGTTAAAAAAAATGTATGGATCGAAATAATTTTTCTAAAAATTTATTCTTACAATTAATTATGACAATGCAGTCTTGATTTTCGGTGTAGTGACCTGAAATTGAGTGCCATCAGAAAGGTCATAATTTATGTTTACCATATTAAAACCGACCAAAGACCAAGTTTTAGAAATGAAATTACAGAATCTTTTGTTGCACATTTTACTCGAAGAAAACAACTAGTCTTTTTTTATAATTTTCAATGTTCAAATTACTTATTATTGACTGCAGTTTTGGAGTGGCAATATATGTTTTAATAAATCTCCACCCTTACTAAACAGATGGAAGAGGAAACCAGGAACAAAGCTTTGCTTAAAAAAATAATAAAACCTAACAAATGATAAGTAAACAACATAATTATTACTAAATAAGGTGTGTCAAATATTAAAACGACACATACCACTCCCCCCAAGGCAGACAACATCTGAAAACAGGGCAATGGTGACAGTGAATGTTTAGCAACTAAAATACAAAAATTCAAACATATGTTATATCAACTAGACCACATTACCCAAACAAATACCCAATTTAACCTACTACATCAGCAGGGGATTTAGGCAATGTAACCACAAAAGAACGCTCAAGCAAAGTTGAAATACGAGCATCCTGAGCAGTGGCCTTAGTACAATAAAACAGTTTAAGCCAAAAAAACCTAAATTATAATAAAAACACCAAGAGTCACAAACACATAAACAGCCACAGAATTGATATTAAAAGAATTGTCAGGTTTCAAGGATTGGTGAGTACGTAATAGGTAGAGAACATTATGGAAGTCAGTGTCATGGGGTTGGGAAGCAAAAAGGGTATCAAGTTCTTTAACTAAAGAGTCATTTACCTAAATATAGTGTAATTTTTTTTTTATTGTAGAGATGTCAGCTTAATATTTACCTTAAGAATATGAATATGGGTAAGGTTTGCTGAAAATTAATAGCAGAATTTATTATTCCAAAATGTTTTAATTAATTGCTAAATATGTCACAATGAGAGGCATTAGAAATAAAACCAATACCATTCAGCGTTAAGGTAACAGGCTGAAATGCTTCGGTTGTAGACCAGCAAAGAAATGTAACATCAATAGAAACATTTGTAGCAAACAGCCAAACTGAATTTGTCTTGTGTACGAAAGGTATACCCAAACTCACAAATTATTTATCACATATTGCATGAGAGGGTTTACCAAGAAACAAATTAAATTCACAATTATTAACATGAGCATCAAAAAATGGGAAAACTGTGAGACATAAGGGGAATCCATGCGTTCTACAAGCAGACAAATAATTAGCATTAACGGGTACAAAATGTTTTCTGTCTAAACTGATAATTAAGTATTCACTCAGAGTTAATAACAAACAACTATTGAGAATGAAATAAAAAATGGAAGCGTGAAAACATGGTAGCATTCAAAAAGACTATCTTTGTTAGCTAGAGGAACATTAACAATTACGTTAAGAGAAGAGTTTTAAAACAACAGCTTCTACAAAACTTAATACATAATACATGTAAAGATTATCCAACGAGACAGGGGCAATCATACAAAGAGGTAAGGTGATCAGATGTTGAATAATGCTCTGAATAGAAAAAAACACTTTTGGAGGTAATAGAATTGAACATAATATGCCATGAACAATAAATTCAATAGCATTTTTCAGGTTAAACAATTCAAGCCTTGAATTGCCCAATGCCTTACTAACATGCAATAACATGGTATTTAGGTCTACATAGAAACTGACTGTATTTATATTAGCCAAAACATCTTCGTAATTTTCATTTAGTTTTGAGATCAAAAAAGTATACGGTTCTACGTAATTGGAAGCTGACCTTTAGATGGATTTAGTATTATTCAGCACACTATCTTCAAAGGTTTTGATTAGGATTATGTGATTTGCCAAATTAGTAGAAATATCATCTTGGGTTTTCAGTCATGGAATTTAGTCGTCTTTCTTAGTTGTCTAAATCATCACTGTCCAGGGTTACAAAAACAATTTTGAGCACCTTTTCACCAATATATAATATTGCACTTCTACAGCATTTACTGTCCAACGGTAACAAAGAAGTTAATGTAGAAGCCTCTCCTTTGAAGGCCAAAAGGGATTGTTCGAGTTCCTGAATTGCAAGTTTGGAGTTTTGATCAAAAGATGTGTTCATTGGAGAATGAGTAGATTTCTTGTCATGAATCGAAAGCACTGTTTTCATGTTCTCCAATTCCAAACACTCACATTGTAATTCCACAAGGTTAAAATTCAGGAAAATATAATAATAATTTCAGTAAACAAAATATTGCCCTTCTTTTCGAACATAAAAACTATTTTAAGTTAGTTTAACATCACTGCAAAACACAAGCACAGAGCAGCAATGACCGTGCCGGCCAACGATATTGTGACCGCCGCAAGCACTCACTCGCAAATAGAGATAAAACAAACAAAAGGTTGCTCTACAAACTAATAAATGCTGATATCAACAAAACTTAATAAAGTGACAACATACACTATATTACATTTACACATGAATATATCCAAAATACCTAAATCAAATTAACTCTCAAGACAATGAATAATAACATACAATAATATAAAATTCCAACTTTGTTCTAGTACCATGGTTTTTTAACAATGGAATAATATATGCGCGTAGAATACCATAGACCCCAAAAGGACTAAGATATGTGGTTGATCAGGTCATGGTCAAAATCATGTCAGGGCCTCAAAATAAAGAAGTTGGTATCGACCAACCAAACTAAACAAAAGAACAAGGCAAATTATGTATGCAGTGTGGATCTGCAGCTCCAACGACTGCAAATGAAGATAAGACGCCTTATTTTGGGCATAGTGAACTAAATATTTTTAAGTAGGAAATATGAGTTCTTGTAACATACTTTCCTGTACTGGGTTCTGCCGGTCACAGTAACAGGAGTAAGAAAATGTTGTATTTGCTAAGAGCCAGTTCATATATATGAAAGCTTGGCCGTTTCCTTGTCAGCAGCTTTATTAGTGGGATGTGCCTTACACAAAACTAGGTCACCCGCTTTTAAATAGTTATCAAACCGTTTCGGTTGTATTTAATATGGCTCTTATGGTGAGCTCGCCAGACCTCCTTAATATATTTTGGGTAATCAAGGAGAATATCATTTGAATTTCAAAGATTTGACAAAGTGTTATTTGGTGTACACACGAACGTAAGGCTAAAAGATGTAGCTTTGTGTTACTCATGCTGGGCATAATTAAATGCCATTTGTAGCCATGAAACATTCCTATCCCAGTTATTATGCTCCTTCGCAAGGAATGCAATGAGCGCAGAACTGAGGTTACGATTAAACCTTTCTGAAGAAGGAGGATAGTACGGTGATAAAGTTATATGGCGAATATCATTCACAAAAAAAATATCCTTGCAAAGTCGAGAAAAAAAACAAAATGATTATCAGAGGCAATAGTTGAAGGAATCCCAACATTTTCAAATATGCGAGATCCTAATACCTCTATGGTTTAAATGTGTCAGTTTTCTAAGTGGGATAAGTTAAACATATTTAGAAAATGCATCTACACGAACCACTAACATATTTTTATCTGATTTATTCCTTGGGAATGGACCAACAAAAGCAATAAACCACATTTCCAAAGGGTTCTCTGCAACTTCTGAAGCTAGAAGACCGAAGGGAATATTTTGTGTCCATTTACTAAGGGAAAATAGAGAACACAACTTAACTCGCTCAGCAATATCGGCATGCATTCCCTTCCAAATAAATGTACTGTGTATTACTTCAACAGTCTTGAAAGTACCCAGATGACCTCCTACCAGAGAGGAATGGAAAAACTGAAAGACCATCTATCGCAGGTAGGCAGACAAAACAATACACAATTTATTATACATGGATTTACAACATAAATCATATTTTGACATAAAATAAGATTTTTTGTCCATGCCAGATTATTAATTTTGAATAGCATTTTGTAACTCTTCATCTTTATGATGCTGGACTTGTATGTTAGTAGAAGCCAAAGGGAATTTAGTTAAAATATTAGGAGGATTGTGCACTTCAGTGTGTCTACCTACAAACATACGCGAAAGGGCATCAGTAACCACATTCTGTGTTCCCGGTTATATGCTACACTTTAAATTTTAATGATTAAATACGCATCACCCAACGACCAATCTTGCCTAACTTTCGCGGGTGAGCCAAGAGCCAGGACAAGGCTTGGTTGCCTGTCTCCAACAAGAATTCTGAGTGATCCCATTACTATCTAAATTTACAAATCCCGAAAACAGCCCAACATTCTAAATCATATATGTTTCGCTTTCTTTCTTGGGAAGTGAAAGTCAGGAAAGCAAATGCGATTGGCTGGTGAACACCGTCAATTTCCTGGGCAAGGACTGCCCACACAGCCAAACTACAGGTGTCCGTTTGTAAGATGAAAGGTTTCGAAAAGTCCGCCATCCGAAGCAGTTTGTTGCTCTTCATCCCATTAAAATTTCACTTTTTTTCGTAACTTATTTAAATGTGCAGCTTTCTCTATCAGATGAGGGATAAATTTACCAATGAAGTGAACCATACCAATAAAATGGTCTATGCCCTTTACATCATTGGGTGGGGGAAATTCGTGTATTGCATTAGTGCGGTCAGGATCAATATAAATGGCTTAAGAAGAAATTTTACGACCTAGAAATAAGATGTCCTGTACCACAAATTTTGCTTTTTTGGGGTTGGCAGTCAGCCCAGCATTCTCTAGGTGGGACAGTACTTCTTTAAAATGCTGTAGAATTTAATCAGAAATTTTCAGAGTAAACTACCAAATCATCCAAGTCAATACAGACATATTTAAACTTAACATAATGAAAATTCATATATAACAAATGAGTCAACTTGCGCAACTGTAGCTAACCCAAAATTTACACGGGTAAATTAATATAAGTTCCAAGGGACGCAAATGCTAGTGACTGGTTTGGACTCTTTAGTTAATGGTATTTGATAATAAGCAGCATTTAATTTAACAGTAGTGACAAATTTGGCTCTTCCAAACCAGTGTAAGGCCGAATGTAATTATGGCAAGCAGACAGACTTAATTTCAATGTTTTGAATGATTTTGTGATAGTCTCTGTGTACCATTTGGTTTCGGGTCCAGAAATGCGGGGCTATAATAATGTGGCGTTGACTGCTTGATAACTCGCTTGTCTAACATCTCCTGAACCTGTTGCCTCAGCAACTCCATTTTTGGGAGGTGCCAAATGATAGGGGCGACTTTTCACATATTGTTGATCTACTAACGTAATTTCGTATTCCAAAAGATCTCTGAGTCCAAGTTCAGAGGGAACTGTTCACATAATTCCTTTCATGCCAGACTTTGTTGGTTACTCATATGTCCAATGCGATCATTATACTGTTAGATTCAAATTCAGAATTTAACTTAGAAGAAAGCCACAGCTTTGTTTCGCTGTTAACAAATGGAATTTTGATGTTAGGCCTTAACTTAAACAAAATATGCTTATCTTGCATATCCAAAATCATTCCGCACGAACCCATAAAATCAGCTCCATGAATGAAGTCCGAACTTAGGTTCTCAACCACAAGACATTTACACATCCAAATAAAATGTTAAATATTTTCCTTACTAATGACACAGCATGATATTGGCAGGGGCTCACACGAAGCTTTATAATACCTAAACTTGGTAGGCTGAATGGGTTTCAAAATTCTTTATTCTTTCAATTGCTCAAAGAGTTAAATAGAAATTATAGTACACGCAGATCCTGAATCTACTAACATGTTTACAAAAAAACTCCCCAAAACTACTTCAACACGAAGAGTATTAACTTTCTGAACACCAAGAATATTTCGACAAAGGACCCTAGTAATACAATCTTCAGTTTGGGTCTCGATTGTATCCAAAGGACTAAAAAGGTGTTGAAACTTATGTGACAGTCTAATGGACTGTAATATGTGAGCATTGTACGAAGCCTTCCCTAAACATGACTGGCGAGCAAGACCGCTTACATTTTCTGCTCGCTGGGTGAGTATTTTTTTTTTTTTATTCGCTCTAGTGGATTAATTAACTTTCCAAAACCAGGGGAAAATACATTCCTTTGTATATTCAATCAGAAGATAGCTATACTGAGTGGGGTTGTGAAAACCACACCACAATTTTGACTTGTAAGTGATGCAGTTAAAAAAATTTGCCTAGACAATGGCACTGACAGATGGGGAATAAAAGCAGAGGCACAAAGAGAAACGTGGCCACCTAGGTTAACAGCAGAGGACACAACAGTGCAAGTTGTTGATGCACAAATACCAAGTGAGTCAAATGACTCCACAAGAGGAAGAAATGTAGCAGCAGTACCGGCCTGTGCTGAAAACTGCTGTTCAGATTTACAAATACTAGAAAGCATGTTTTCAACCCGTTGTGCAATATTGCACAACAAAGATTTTTGAGCATCAGAAATTGTATCTCTTGTATAGTAAATAAAGTATTTACTCGCCTACTAAGATGTGCCCATCTACACTTTATTCTGGAAAATGACTGAGCAGAAGCTTCATCCTCAAGGTTATTATAAAAATTATGAAGAATCACAATCTTTATAGCACATGCATTCTATTCAGTGTCAATATCAAGGTCATAATTGTTGAAGTCAATAGGCACGTCTGCTTGAAGAGCCAAAGGCAGGGTTTTTCGGAGGGCCACAGCAGTATTTTCAAAGGGGAGGGCCCTCGTAAAGCACATTCACATAACAATTCCTCCTTAACCAGGGACTTAGTCACTATAGTACCCATGATCAAGGATGATTAACAACATAAATACAATAACAATTACAAATTTTGTTTATAAACTAAACTATTGGTGCTACATGCATGTTACCACCAACAAAGGCAAACATTGCCTGTCAACGAATTAGAGGAAGCATTCAAAACAAACATGCAAAACACATGCACAAAAGCACATTTAAAGTAACCACACACTGCTACACTTCTGTGCATTCCTGCCTCAGTAACTAAGGTATTAAACATCCCAAGGCAAAAAATATATACAATTTGTACTTATATACAACTTGTTCAGTCGCAGGCATGGTTAGATCGTAAAAGTGAATCCATAATTATCTAGATGTGCTTAAAAAAAGGAGCAAGTTAAAGAACATTGGCCGAGGTAAAATATTCCTGGATTCCTCACAATATGTAAAAGAAACATGTTGCCAAAAAATTAACTACAAACCGGGCGTTATTTAAAACAATAAAAAAAAAACTATTTTTGGGGTTGAGGTAATTTTTTTTTAATTACCTTAAAAAATTGTATATGTAACATTGAACAGCACATAGAAAACAAATAAAATTGCGTATGGAGTAAAGTTGCTGTAAAACAAATGATTATCCCTAATAACACTGCGACATCTAGGCGAAGTCGCAGATCACAAAGTGGGACATCGCATGTCCGCCATGTAACGTAGCAATGACATCGTAATTATCTCAGAGCGACATTCAGATGTCCACACGCTGTGACGACGCACCCCAATGTCACAGCAAAATCGCACCCCTACATCACAGCGACATCACATCCCGACACCACAGAAATTACACACACCGACGTAACAGCGACATCGCACCCCAATGCCACAGCGATGACGCAAACCGACATCACTGTGACATCGTACCCTCAAGTCACTGCTACGTCCCACCATTCTGTTGCATATTCATAATGCACTGTGTTTACGAGTCATTACAATAAGTACAGCTGACATGCTCTATCCAAAAAAAATTTCTTTAACACCCATAGTAGTGCATGTTCCTTTTGGCACGTTCATTATGCATCAGAGCGTGGAGCCATCAGCCATTTTGGTTGACATCACAGCCAAGGTAGCTATGTTGGTGGGAACTGCCCGCTATCTTGGTAGGCATCATAGCTAGGGTGGCCATGTTGGTCGGAGCCAACCAGCAACTTGGTAGGCTTCACAGCCAGAGCTCGTGGCCGTGTTGGATTTTCGTCCCCCCTCCTCGCGACAACCCATAACCATAGAAATTAGTTTAATCAAAATACTTTAATTAAAGTTATTCTAATAAACATTATTTTAATAAAAAACATGTTAATAAAAATAATTATTTTATAAAAAGTTTTAAAAAATAAAAAAGTGTTGGCTCGCCACCTTGGATATATAATAATTATATTGGTTAACATATTACGAGAGTGTTGCCAGAGTTCATAATTCCATTTTTCTACTTTTTCATTAATTTCATGTAATTAAAAAAAAATGTAATCCAGTAATGTTGCCGCTGCCAATAACACTAGAAATTATTTTTATAAAACCAATTATTTAAATAGAAATATTTGTAAAAATTATAATTTCTGCCCACCACTTTGGAACACAGTACATCGGGGAACGTATTGATGCGCTCTCCCTCCTCGTGCACATCATCGCCTCCGATATTAGTGCTTGTAGACTTCTGTCCACCATCTGCTCCTAAACCCCTACCAACTCCCCACATTAACTCTCAAACCCCAATTAAACAAAACCCCTCTTCATACCACCCTCACCCCATAACAAATTTCCCATTGGCAAGACTGTCGGAGCCAATCAGTCACCTTCGCCTACCTCCTCCATTGCACTCATATACCTGCATATAAGAGGCCTCGGGACAGAGTATCCTGCTTGCTGCTGCCATTTTCGTCACCTCCTCGCCTTCAATTATACATATTATTTCTTGTATAAAGTTTTTATATTACTAAGCAGCAGATAGTTGCTTGCTGTCCCAGTGGGCAGAGAATCATTTCGGCGATCATAGCATTTTGGAGACTACGCTCGCTCACGTCCCTCGATACGGAAAATGAACTGGCCTTTCTACCTACGAGTCAATTATGGCGAAGTGTTATCCCAATGCCATCCCCAGGTTCCGGCATGTGGAGTACTGGCTGGGTGACCTACGGTACTAGGATGCCATGAAAAACATATATGCCTGCAATTGTGTGAATCATGCCCGTCTCCACTACACCCTGGCGCCTGCATACAACCCGAGCATCATGAATGTCGAATGCAAGACAGAGGTGTATTTTATGGAAAGAATTTGGTGAGATGGTCAAACCTGTGCAGTGTAAAACCTGAGGTCGGATATAACCCTACCATACAGCACTGACAACCTGTTGGAGTTGAACGAGGGTGAAACCATCATCATTAAAGAAGACATTCAGCATAGGAACTACGAGATACGACGATAGGGTCATGAAACAGTGCTTCGCTTCAGCAAAGAATGCGATGGCGAGATTCACAGACTCCTACCAAATGAAGAAGTTGACATGGTTCCATTCGTCGAGCGGACCACGACTTGTCAAAGCCTACCCTGCGAGGTAAAGACAAGATCGCTGGATGAGGATGGGGAAGAACTGTGGATAAGAACAAACCAAATAAAGAAACTTTGTTTCGAACAGAGCAACATAGTTTAAAATTACATTTTAGTTGCCAATTCTATTTTTAGTGTGTGTAAACAAAAACAACAGGGAATTTTTCATTAAAAAATCTTGCTGTCTTAATTTTCATATTTCTAGTCTATGTGCTAATAATTCCAAAAATATGTCGAAACATAAATGCAGAAAACAAAATAAACTTTTTTTGCCTGCCAATGTAAAATAATATTGCCTAACATGTATGTGAAAACACAAGGTAATCGTAAAAAAGGTTTGATGAATAAAATATGTGTATATCTGTAAAACATTTTACTCCTTTTTTATCGTTTGGCACATTCCCCAACAATTAAAAAAGGAAATGTAAAGTGTATTAGTGAAACAACGTAGTAAACTATTTGTTTTTCAAAGCAAAGAAAAGAAACTAATACCTTAAGGAAATTAATCGTGTAAAAAGAAGTGTTATAAAATACTTTCTGAATAAAATGAATAAATTTTTTAAGTTACAGCACTTGTGTTTGCGAGCATGCAGGGCAGCTGACCTTGTGAAAGTTTAAAAAAAAAAAGTATTTACTTGCAGGGGATGAGCCCTGTTAGCATTTTCACATGTCTGCTCCTATATGGTGTCAGGTAACTGGAGTCTGCACATTTGCATGCGTACATGCTTCCAAATCGTTTTTGCACCTGCTCGGTGTTGGGTAACAATGATGTCAGCATGTATTGGAAGAAACGTGTTAGCAATTTCACAGGTCTGTACCTGCATGACCTCAGGTAACTGGAGTCTGCATATGTGTTTCCAAGTTGTTTTCACACCTGCACAGTGTTGGGTAACCATAATGTCTGCGCATGTGGGAGATGAGTAGTTTTAGCATTTTCACAGGTCTGCACCTGCACAGCATCAGTTTACAGGAGTAAGCACACATACATGTGTATGTGTTTCCAAGTCGTTTTCTCACATCCGCGCCTGCATGGCATCGGATATCCATGATGTCTGCTGTGTTATATTTTTTCACAGGCCCGCACCTTCACAGAGATACCTATATCCCTCTGCCCCTAATATTGCATATAAAGACAGGCAAGTGCTCGAATAAAATGAATTTTAATTAAGGTAAAACACACTTTTATTTTAAAAAAATTACATGTACATAACATTACTTTAAAATATCCTGCTCGCAGATCGATAAGGTGGTCGTTGCACCGGCCAGTTGTGGCTTGCACGCATCATTCATGCGGCAGGGAAATAGCTATGCTTGCTCATGTATCACATACACATACTGCAGCAGGCAACCCGATCGTACTTAACTTAAAGTGCGTGCGTCCACTCGGAAGGACCACCAATATACTAGACAGATATGACATCACTTCACATAACTACCAATGCACACACACCTATGGCGAACAATGGCAAAGAATAGCTATTAACTGCATCAAACATCTCAATAAAGCACAATGTAACTTGGTAAGGCAAACCTTGGTGGACAAACGAGCCGAAATATGTTGAACATGCATGCATTCAACCAAACAAATTGGCTTTACCTATCCGCTTCATAATAAACTCTGTTAGGGCCTTAAGCCAGCCAATACAGAACAGAGTAACAGCATAAACAAAGCAAGTTGCATAGGCGATAACTACTGCTGCATTTACACCGTGTGTCATGCAGCGGGAAGGCCCGGAGGACAGCTTACATATCAGCATTGCGAAGTTAGCCCTCCCAAAAGTCCATTAATTACCTAGATTTGATCAGTTGTAGCCAACTAACACCCGCACACTGGCAAAAGCCCATATGCAATTGAACATTAACTTTATTAACTTCACCGGCCCAGAAGATGAGCCTTTCATTTTAGCAGGCTCAGTGTACCCCCACGAGTGTAACATCACCTCACTAACTTCATGAGATGTAAGCTTCTTTCGCACCGCAATAGTCATCGACAGTCTACAGCATCGAGCCAACTTCAATGAGCCGAGGGGTGCTCTTTTGTAATTGTACCTTAAATAGAGGAATAAATCACTTAAAACACTTATGCCTCGTTTTTTTTTTTTCAGGTCAAGCGGGGTATCATCACACAGGGAGCTTGATCACCCAACCACCCTACCCGGGTCTTTAGTGTTTATTATTGCGCCAATTACCCAGTGTGTAATTAGCATGTGGAGAGACTAACCGCTCCACATTTAGCCCACTCAACAATTATAATGTGTGCAACAACAGAGCAATCGCAGCAGACTTCTGCAGGGCACAAACCAGCCACAGTTCCTCGAAAACCTGTTATTAAGATGCAGAAAAACAACGGGATCTGGCCACGGTATATGGTTTGCACAGGTATGAAGTGTGGAAGATGGAGTGGCCAAATTGCATAGGAGGGCAGTTGAATAGAGATGCATGACAATAGCAGTGTTCACGAAGACTCACTGTGGTATGATGTAGGTAAATTTTCAAACAGCATTTAAATTTAGGTGTGTGAGTACATTCTTGAAACTGCAATTATGCAGCCTTGCAGTCCTGGACAGTCAGTTCGAACAGGAAACACTAACTGCATTTCCTATGTGAAAAATCAATCTGGTTCATCAATACCACCCTAATGTGAACGAAATCCAGTGGAAACAAATGTGGCACTGACGACAGTGCTCGTGATGATACAACACAAAAAGGCAACAATCATGCAAAAAGTGTAACAGAACCCATTGGTAAAAGTAGGGGGCAAAGTTGTATGGGGAAAAACTAAGAAACTACCATATGCATGCCACAATTGCCTGGGGTTGCTCACAACGAATCGCCAATTTACCATCCGTTCACAGACCTCACAGACACAATTACACCTCTGTGTGGGTTAGGATCACAGGTCATCGGCCGAGCACCTGCCCAGCGCACTCTTTACCCGCATCAATGAGGCGACAGGGATATCAACAAAGTTCCCGGTGGAACCGGCGCTTGCCTCACCAAACCTCCCCTCCAGGTGGCTGATACCTATTAAAAGGTCACACTTGGAGCACTTCTTTCCACCTTTACTTTATCTCCCGCAATCTAGATCGAAACCGGCTCTTTTCTTTCGCAGGGCACCACCGGGAACTTTGAATTTTGAAATCCGTCATGCTGGTCGAAATGAATTTAAAAAAACAAAAACTACACATTAACACACATTCCTATCGCGCTCGCACTCGTCCTTCTTCGCGGAAATTAAGCATGATGGCATCCCTTATCACATTCGCAGCCCATTGCGTCCGGGCAGTATCTAGGCTTAGATTTGGGGGACAGCCAGTAACCAAAATTGACCCCCGCCTCTTCACCCTCCGTGCGCAAGGGGCATTGTTCGATTCCATACTGCAGACTTTCTTATGCACCTCACATTTACACACACATTCAACTACCATTCTCAGACCATATGGTTAGTCCCTTCCTTAAGAAGCAACACTCCTTCCATAATCCGAAATCTCGTTCCTGGGCCATCGCTGGAGTCATTATCATCGGATTTTCCTGGAAAAAGAACACGTCTTATCCAGGAAGTGTTGACACATCAGGGTTAGTTACGTCCAGGTTTTTGCAAGGAGCCGCCCGAGGTGAAGGACTAGTACCCAAACGCAGAGTACTCTGTGAAGGGTTTACTGTGATCAAAGGTACGCCTCCTGTATGTATGGACAGCATCCTTAAAGATCAAGACAGGGTCCAGTGTTTCCCCCTTCTCCAGAAGCACTTTTTGAGCAAGCTCAAGAGTGCCTACTTGTTTGTGGGCAGACCCACCTGGGCGACAGTGAGCCTGTCCACACACTCCATGTGGGGAAAAGGATCTTACCAGCAGAGCTACTGCTGCTATCAGGATGGTGGGTTCCTCCAGTCTTGAAACCTGGGTACCTCGTATGACCTCGTCATAGAGTTCCCAGGGTTCCTTCGGGTGGGCTCCTAGGGGCCAGGCTTGCAGTCCAATATCCATTGTTTCTTATTGGATGGCCATTCTATGGTAACGATTCTCTCAGAGAAAGGTACAATTTCGTTTCTCCTTACCCTTGCCTTAAGCAGAGAGACTTCCCTTTCGTTTCTTACGTTCACGTCTTCACTCCTGTCTCTTTCCTCAGGCTCCCTTTGCTTTCCTAGAGTGCAGACTGCTCTTATCTTCTTGTCCTTTATGAGCTTGCTCATATTGCGCGCAACATGAGCAAAGCCCTCCCTTACATACAAGACTGGACTCCAGGAACACGGTCATCCATCATTTGGCCTCTCTGGATTTTCCTGAGCTGGTTGGGTCGTCACATCTGGTGTAGTTTTCTCTTATGGCTCTATTAAATACAAGACAGAGCCCGTCATCCTGGGTATTTGGGTCTGTTTCGTGATTATTTCTGGCGATGCTGGTGGTTAAGGTGTTGGGCGTGAGGGGGGCGATCTTGTTCGTGTTCTTCCAGTACCACTACTGGGAAGAGGTGTTCAGACATTTTCGTTTTCTAGATCATCCCTTTCCTCCCCAATGCTCTGGCTCAGACTTTGGCTCAGCCACCACATGTCGAAATCTTCGTTTCTCTTACCTGCCTTTGTTAGATATTCTAGCACTAGAGGTGCCATAATCTTATCCCTAGTCATGTCCCGGAGATTTAAAGGTCCATGACTGCCCTCAAAGGAGATCCGGAGATCTTCAATTTTCGGGCAGTCAAACAGGAGATTAGTGGAGATGTCAGGCACCCCACACACCACACAGTCTGGATCTTGTACCAGGCCTATTGAGAACCACTTTGCCTTGAAATTTCCATGCCTGGTCAGGAACTGCGCTCTATAGTGACCTATACTAAGCCACCTCATGCGCAGCCTAAACTGGACATCTGGAAAGATGTCATATTTCTGTCTCACTTTTCTTCAGATGCCTCCCACCGGTCTTGCCAGATGTCCAGGGTTTTCCCCTGAAGTGCCTTCATGTCCTCTTGGGGGATTGGATCCACCCATTTTCCTCTACTTATTAGTCCTCTCTCCGTTATTAAGAGATCAAGTGGGAGTTATCCTGCAAGGACTTGCAGGGCATCAGTTGAAATTGTTCTATAGGCCTTGGTAATACCCAGAAGAGCTGCTCTTTGCGAACTGATCACCTTGCGCTTTTGTGGACCTTGCTAACCTTCGGGTACCATACACCACAGGCGTACATAACCACAGGAAGATAGACACTTATGTACATTACTTTCAGCGTGTGGTAGCCGATAACCCAGTTCGGAACAGCTACAGCCCTGATCTTTTGGAACATCACAACGGCTTTGTTCACAACATAGCTGACGTGTCCGTGGAACGTGAGACGAGTCTGCAGTATAACTCCAAGATACTTAATTTTCTAATTATCACTGGCTTTCTCTGGAGGTATCCTTTTAGTAATATCCCATTCATCTTTTCTACAGAGAACTTCAATTCGAAGTTCTCTGCCCAGGTTTATATTAAACCCAGGGCACTTTCCATTTTTGCCTCCAGTTCTCTCAGTGACCTTGCTGGTATTAACAGCAGACCGTCATCAGCGTATCCGTAGATCACGCTGCCATCCGAGAGATTAAACCGCAGCAATCCCTCAAAGATTATGTTCCAGAGGATCGGACCAAGTACCGACCCTGTGGACATCCTTTGCTGAGCACCTTTTCTTCTCTGTGTTCCCCTAGGTGTATTTCGCATGTTCTTTCTTTCAGGAAATCCTTAATTACATTAAAGATATTCCTTGGGCATTTCAGTACTCCTAATTGCCACAGAATCTGGGGCCACCACACATTGTCAAACGCCCCCGAGATATCCAAGGATATGCCTAAGATGTAATTCTCTTCATACAGTCTTGCCTGGATAATCATTTCAATGATCGCCTTCTCGGTGCTCTTTCCCTTTATAAATCCATACTGCTTTGCATGGATACCTTGGACTACATCCAGGTATTTCATAAGCCTCCTGTTCACCAGGCGCTCAAGCAATTTACCCATTAAAGATAGAAGTGTAATGGGCCTGTAGGATTTGAATAATCTCGGGTTTTTCCCTGCTCCCACATAGATGATTTTCAGATGACCTCGCTTCCAGCATCCTGGGAAACTACCCGTTTCCAAACATTGGTTAAACAATTTTAGCATCTCGGTTCTCATTCTTGGATATTCTCGGAGGAGCATTTCCCCTGTCAGTCGATCTAGACCTGGTGCCTTCTTCAGTTTGATCCTGTGGACAATTATATTTAACTCCTTCAGAGAAAAAGGTTCTGTGTCCTCAGTATTGATCTCCACTTCCTTGGTGTTTCTCAATTCTTGATGGTACTCTTTTTCTCCTATTCGGTCATCGTCAGGCAACAAGACTTTCATCAAGTACCTCGCGTTTTCCTCAAAGGATTGCAGTAGCTGTCCATCGTGCTCCAGGACTGGCAGCTCCTCTGAGCTTCGCACTTTACCTGTCACCATCCGGTAGGGACAACATCAACATATGTACTACAAGGGAATTAATTAATTCTCCCTGGCTCTTACAACTGGTCATGGGCAGTTGGTGTGAGAGAGCCAGAAAGCAGTGCCACCTGCAAATAGTGGAGAGATGATGAACTCGCTGCCGTATGGACCAAACAACGTACATCACCAGGAGGGTGCTCATCACCAAGATGCCCCCAATAACTGTGGTAGGTTAAAGGATGTTTGTCAAAGAAAACTTGCTGTCCACAGCTCGAAAAATCTTCTGCGCTGGATGGACCCAAAGTGGAAAGCCCCCATATTGTAGGCCAAGTGCTAGGACCAACGACAAAACTAGTCAAGGTCAGCTAACTACATACTGTTTGCATCAACCGGGACGACATATGCCATGCAGCAAGACAAGATGCACCCAGTGAGGAAGTAGACCAACAAAGGGATGAGACAGCCGATGCAACCACCTGTTCAGCACCCCAGTACTCGTCATCTAGATGAACTCAGGGATAGTGGTCAGCAGAACAGAAACAGCAGCCAATGACGAATCAGCAGCCGATATACCACCAAAAACAGCTATTTCACCACCACCTGCCAGAGCCACAAAGTTGTGACATCAAGATATCAAGACATCAAGTGTCAAGATACCTATATCGGAAGACCCTGCCACATCAAGTATGGACAGTGGAACACCTGGAGTCAGCATACCTAGCCAGTCTGGTCCACTTACTGCCATTACCACGATGATGGGGGAGCACGCCGACAGTAGCAGAGCACAGGAAATAAGGTAGGTTACAAAGACATCAGAGCTGGAGTATACCAACAGGGATTCCAGCTATCCCCTCGATATGGCCAGCTGTGGCGGCCCTACCATTCCACCAGCAACAGCGACGATGCGAGTACATTGCTCCAAGCGACCTCGCCATGTACCATGGGCCTGGTGTGTAGTCTGTAGGGACTACACATCCCACAGCACTGCCTCATACTGGCATTCTCTGCAGCAGTGCCCACTGGCGCCACCCACAATACTACCAGTGGACAGCATCAGCAGAGGCGCTGTGATCTGTGACCTCATAGAACAGACCCGTCGATTCTAGTGTGCTGCGCCTGATGGCACAGTACAACAGCTGATGACAGCATGTTGCAAGAATGGTTTCTCGGGAGGGCATTTGATGTGAGCTCAACCACATGCCCCTCTCATGACCGTTCGTTGCATTGTATATCACCAAAAGCCCTGACCTAGCACCGTGCCAAAACAACCTTCAGCAGATCATCCAATCATGTGGGCCACACCTAGAAGTCCGATGGTCCAGATGCCAGTTGTTAGGCATGTGTATTCCAGCATCACACTGTGCTATCAGTATGTAGCATGCGAGAAGGCATCACCAGGCAAAGTAGCACCCCTGATCAGACATTATTGCAGGCGATGCAAGAGTGTTACCCGAGTGTGAGTGCAAATTGGCCCCTAAAAGCAGAGCATTGCATTCCTTTTGCAACCCTTGAGCGCACCGAGAGCATTAAGCATACGTCATCAGTCCCAGACACAAGCCTCACTCGTGACCTTGGTCAGTAATCTCGCATAAGTGTCAAAGTGATACAGGTCATAAAGGGGAATCAAATTTCTGTATTGTTTGTAGTGTTTTTATTGGATTAGTTTATTATCAATTAGTGCAGTTATGTGTAGTGGTTTGTTCGAGTACATGATAACGATGTAGTGTAGCCATGAACTTAGACACACTCATACCAACTCACTGCAAGTTAAGTCAACACAACAGAAATATAGACTGCTCCCTTTTTAATTTTAATCATGTAAACTGTAATATATATATATATATATGTTTTTCGTTAGTGTCTATGTAGCATTTTATTAGCCAACTGAACCGTCCCACACATTCCATTGTAAATAATGGTCGGAACATTCTGTTTCTGTGTTCCACAACAATCTAGAGCATTCAAAGCGAAAGTACCTTCAGGCCCTCATGCTTCTGCTGTGAGTGCGGAGACCCCATCGTACTCAGTCTGGCCACAGAGCCTGAAGCGGGGGGTAACGAGAGTCGGCTGTACTCACTAGACCCTTCTAGGCCCAACAACACTTTCTCAGTAGCTTTTTTTATTTTCTTTTGCAATGGAACTTAAACTTAATTAACTTTGCCGGACAGGAAGATGAGCCACTTTCACTTGTGCAGGCTCTGTGTGCACCACGAGCATAACATCACCTCACTACTTTAATTGAGATGTAAGCTGCTTTCGAACCACAATAGCCAACGACAGGCCACAGTGTCGAGCCTGCTTAAATAAAAACTAGGAGTGCTCTTTTGTAAATGTACCTGAAATAGAGGAATAAATCATTTAACACTCCATAATGCCTTTAAATCGTGCTAGATGATGTCACTGGTCACAGGTTTTCTCGGGATCTCCCATTTCCCCTGCCCCTTCATTCCAGCACAGCTCCATATTCACCTCGCTTCACACCCATCGGCTCTCATGACCTCGATGTTAAGAGCTGCCCAAATCTCTTCACACATTTCCATAATACTTTGTTTTTTTCAGGTCATATTACATATCGGTACACAGGGAGCTGGACCCCCAAACAACCTACCGAGGTTTTTAGGGTTTATTAATATGTCAGTTATCCAGTGTGTAATAAGCACCTGTAAAGTCTCACAGCTTTACATTTAGCCTTGTAAGTACTAAAACACGTGCAACAACGGAGTAGTCGCAGCGGACTTGTGCGGGCACAAACCACCTGTGATTCCTTAACAACCACTTCTTAAGATGTTTAGGACAATGGTATATGGCCACAAAGGGTGGTCGACCATCACGACCCACTGTCACTGAGCAGCTGGCTAAGTTTCTCTATAGAACATCTCTGGACTGGACAATTTTTCCCACCAGAGACACACGATGTTGCTGTTCACTTCTACATCGCCCTCCTATACCTTTGCCCTCGTAAGCATTCTCATCGCTCTGTTTGGCTTGTAGATCGGCTCCTTGTGCTGTATAGATATGATGTGCTCTACAATGGTGTTACACCTAAGCAGGTCTCCACATGTACACACATCTTGCCATTCAGTCAGCACTTTCTGCATAGTCTCCCAGAACTGCTCGGCGACAATTTAGTCGAATTCAGAGATATATATTTCAGTGTTTGTGTTTGGTATTATCCTAGGTGGTATAATGTTCTTCATTGCCTGTTGCCAAAATGGATGGAGTGAAAATTAGGTTCGATGATGGTGTTCTCATCCACGATCCAGGGTACATCAAGGATGAGATATCCACACAGGTCTGATGTCACTAGCACTGTGATTTGCATCTATACATCCTGGGTCTGTGGCATTCCAGAAATGGTCCCATGTGTGTCACTATATATGCTGTGTGTGGCGAGTTGCATTATTGTTGTGGTCCAAACTGGATATGTTGCTGTTCGATGCGGTATTCAATGATTACATAATGTGAAGCTGCCATATCGCTTAGGGCTACTGTCTTCTGCTCGATCACAGTCACCAGTATATGGAGAAGCCAGTCATAATTTTACGAAATCTGTCTAAACAAATTGTTGCAGTGTTGTTTGTTGTATGTTGATGTTAGCATTTGTGTCAGTATATCACTGTTTAATCCGGTGGGGTATGGTGCCCAGTTTCTCTCCAGCTGTGTAGATCTATTTGGGCACTCACTCGGCTAGTGCATGACTTCCACTCGACAGTATTAGGGTTGTTTAGCCTGCCTAGTTGGTCTGTATGTGGTAGCACCTGCAAAATATGTTTGGCTGCTTTTGCATACCCCATGCTCAGTGTTCTCAGTAGGTCAGCTGGTTGTTGGCCCTACTGCCATGTCATCTGGCCATATCCCTCTCTGTGCCATGCTTCCATAAGATGAGGTCGGTAGATCCATTGTTATTGTTTTGCTGCACTGCATATGCGGCTGCTCTACCCGGCATCATAGTAGAACTCAGTCATCCCACGCGACCCCAGAGCTATGCATAGGAAGTTCTCAAATCCATTGTAAATAGCAGTACTCTGTGAGTATAGTCTTCACCGCAGTCTCCGGCACATTAACTGAGGCGATTTTTGGGTGAAATCGGGTAAATAAATTCACCTAATTAGGTACAAATGCTTTCAAGATGTCATACAATCTTTGTTGTTCAGTAAATATACTCAGTTGCACTTATAAAGTCGCTAAGGTATTGGTGTAGCAGATGGGTAATTTTGCTATGATTTGCTCCCAAATCATTCTATATTCAGTGACTGAGTACCACCAGGCATGTACATCCCTGACAGCTGTGATCCCACTAAAATCGGCCACTTCTCCATTGGTACACCATACAACTAGAGATGCTGCATACTCTCTTCCCCAAATTCTCATGGGTCTTCAGTTCCTTGACCTTAGAAGTGGGACAGAGTTTGAAATTTAGCTGGGATAACTTGCAGAATGACATGTGGTAGTGGGGCTATGATGTTTCCCACCCCTAGTGGGGGTACAGCCGTCAGTGTGGGTTGGGTGAGTTGCAGAAATGAAGGAATATGTGGTAGTAAAGTTACATATTGTTGTTGTAATTCACTAGGTGTTCCTTGTACAGCAGTGCAGTCGTGTGTATGAAAATCGTAGTCTCTGCAGACAATCCCTATGTGGGAATATATTTTTCGGCAGTTGTGACCACTTTGCACTTGACATACATTGGAAATGAACAGATTTTCTGCACTCATCACACTCCTTGGCATTGCCACTAGTGGTGGTACATGGCACATGTCACAATGCTAAGTACTGACATGTTTCACTGGTAAATTTGTCCAATGGGGTACTGAGATTAACTCGCATCAGACTATTTGTAAGGTTGCATGCAGTATGTGTAAACTGGCCATGTTAAACACTCACAAGTTCAGCAATGCATAGTTAGGTGATGTGGTATGCCCATATTCAGAGCGTGCATTAGGAGAATTTGCATCCTGGTGCATCACATGGAGGACTTGTACATCAGGGTTCGATTTAGTTCGGAAATGGATGTAATGTCGGAAGTGCTGCAGAGCCAGATAAAATCTGTGCTGAGAGACAGGGCAGATTATGACTTTCAAAACGAATTTCACAAAGGGGTCCATGGTCCTGGTTGTTCGGCAGTCTACACACACATCCATTGCCCACATAGCTAAGTCCATTTTGAGGTCACAACCATAATTGCATGGGTGAGCGATGTAGGTGTATGGTGTTGATGTTGCTGCATGGTGAACTTCGTGGAGGCATCGACCTTCTTGCTCGCATGTGGTCCCATGCACATGGACAGCTTTTCGTGTGTAATGTAGTTGCGGCTGGTATAGGGTGAGGTGTATGCACATGCTCACTTGCCCTTGCTGACAGGTGCAAGTAGACCATTAGAGTGCATCTTCACCGGTGTAGGAGTGGGAATCCCGACACTTTGTCATGGCTGTGAATATAGTTGTCCCAAAATTGAGGTGTTTAAGATTTTGGGGTTCCTGCTCGGTTAAATGGTGATAATGGCATGTTTCCTCCTAACTCGTCGACATTTAGCAGATGTTTTCTGCTCCCAGGGACACATTGGACACCAATTGACATGTCTCTGGGCCTGTCACAGGATAAAATTCAATTTCACTATTAGTTCAAATGTCTTAAAAAGATAACATGACAATTCTCTCATGTCTGAGCTGCACAGTCTGCTATTTGACAGTGTTCTTTTGAGTGCCAGATAGTCAGTTTGAAAGCATCGATTAGGAAAAGATTTGTGACATGCTCCAAGGTGTGGCTGGAGATCAGGGGTGGTAATCCTGTGCCCATTCGACACCTTGGTTGCTGTCTCTAGTGTGTATTGGTACACCAAAAGTAACACATAATACTTTAAATCACAGTGAGATTGGCATGTGGCTCTAGTGGCCGAATAGGTTATAGGACCCATCACCATAAAATCACCCATGAGGTGGCTAACAAATTGTATACTCAAACAGGCTTATCTGGTTTCATACAGCTGTATTCAATCCAAGTAGTGGTGACAGTACATTGCACTTACACTCGTTGCACAGCCTAGGCCCCATGTTGCGAATGCAGAAAAAGGTTCGGACAAGCATGAGAAGACTAAAGTGGTTAAAAAAAATGGAAGGTGGTAAATCAATACCGGTGGGGCAAGTCCCTGGTAGAAACGAAAGGAATTAAAAGTCCCAGAAGTAAAATCTACACTATTGCAGTTATGATTATATTTATAAAAGACCCCGCCCCCCCCCCACCCTTCAAAACACACCTAAAGAAAGGTAAGAGAAATCATGCAGTACCTTATACGAAATACAGCATGGTGCAAGTGTCACTGATGCCAGGCGCCAATCGCAACAAAACAATTCTACCACATATTGTGTAAAGAAAGAAATTGTGTGATACATGTTACACTTACATGATGATCCATACACATTAACCTTCACCTTTATTGCTACATAGGCTCTTTATTTCCCTCAATATATCTGCTGAAAACTGTGGTGGATCCAAGGGGAAGCTGCCTGTTCTTTATTTTCACCTTTGGCATTCTCATAAAAGAAATGTTTGCCTTTTTGTGGTATTTACAAATGCATTACACTTAAATTAATTAAAGAAATTTTGCAGTTTATACAATCATGACATTCAAGTTATTTTCAATTAATACCAGCATGGAAAATGCAGAATAATGATTGCTAGTATGTATTTATGGCACCAGTGGTGTCAAGAGATTTTTCTTGCCACCAATGACTGAGCAGTCGCACGCATTATTCCCACTAAGTTTATTTTCCTGGTGCATGCCGCGTCTCTCCTCCCTTAGCTTATTCGTCATGCTACACCAGCGCAGTTCCGTGACCTCTACTAGTGACAAGTCAACCAAAATATCGTGGACACCTCTCCCTGACTCCACAACCAGCGATGCGTACTAGTTCATCCTGCCTTCGCCACTCGTCAAACACCACAAGAGTCAGGTCGCCGTCCCACTTTCATGCCTTCAAGAGACATCTTTTGAGGGTGTGATAATTTTGGTTGACCAATACCACCAAGAGAAATATCTAGTAAGAATACCTCCGGGGAAATAAATGTAGCGATAGGGTCATAATGGTTACAGTGCTCCAGCAACCCCTAGTGTGGAACCCTTCATTTCATGTGTACCTCCCCGTGTGTGTTGTGCATGAAGTGTGAGTGTGTTATCGCCATGTAAAAAATAGAGTGTGTCAAGTCAGTACCTAATCATGTTAATTTAACAAAACCTATAAAACTAGCTTTATTTTTAGCAAAATCGAGCCATCTGCTGCCACTCTTTAATTCACTGAAACAAGGATGCAATCACACTTTGTAATTGCTTTAAAATAATGCCAAGTTGATGTGGTCCCCCTGTCAGCCGACTCCAGACAGTGTCATGCCGCACCAACGCAGCAGGGCAGGCCAACGGAACGTTTCAGTGAGTGTGTCTTGGCATGCTTTCTTTCGCACACAGGTGCGCATATTCTGCGAGCAATATAGTAATATAATTGACGAAACAACACTGATAAAGTTAAATATGTTATATTAACACGAGGAAGCTCACATGACATAGAAGTTTGATGGTGTTAACTTGCTGTATATTATTCCCCATATTTTATTATATATCAGGAAATTTTATCTCGAAAAAGGACACCAAACATGTGGGGATTGAGGGTACCAAAATGCCACATGGTTTCAACAAAACTTTAAATATGAACAAGTAGCTTACATGATAATACAGTAATAAGAGCATTTTTTAAAGGGTACTGTAATGTGTTTTACATGTTAAATATCTTGCAACGTTATTTGAACAAAATTCAGTAAAGAAACATGAAACTGCCACTGCAGTTCCATGCAAATTTTGCTACAAACTTGTAAAATAAGATACACCAAATACAATTTATGAATTCTCAAAGAAATTAAGTAAAGCCAATTAATAGCATAAACATGAATGTAGTGTATGTTAGGTTTATTAATAGTAATTTCCATGCCTGGAGTCAATGTTTACTTTTTTAGATGTAAAAGTTTAAAAGGGGCTAAAAAATACTTGGAGAAACTTCCCTTCGAAGAATGACAGCCCAAACCAAGTTTCATGTTCGTGTACCAGTATCTCATAGACCTAGTTTTAAGCACAATGTATGCCTTGTTTTCTAGGTCACAATAAAAATATTCCCTTGTGTTTTGTGTGGGAGGTGACAGTCCCAACTTGCAACTGACGTTCAAGGTCAAACCTGTTTTCGAATGTGATAAAGGGATCTGAAGTGGGGAAATGAAAATTCTTTTATTAAAAATAACATACATATAATTAAGCACAATAAACATACTGTACATGACCCAATACATGAACATCACCATTAGTACCAACTAACTTCCTGAAAATCCAAATCGCATCTCCTAGCTCAAACTTAAGCCTACGCCGAGAATACAATACAGGAGACTGAGCAATAGTAATAACAGAATTAGAAGTAGCAACAAGTTCATTAATTGAAAAAGTCTTCCAACATATAATATCTCTTGAATCAATCTGACTCAAATAATTAACACCAGTCACTGTACTATTGTGAGTATGTCTGAACAAACAAACTTCGAGAATACCGGATCCATTGTATGCAGTCATTCACTGAAGAGCAAATCTGTTTGTTTCTTCAGACATCCTCACAATAGTACAGTGACTGGTGTTAATTATTTGAGTCAGATTGATTCAAGAGACATATGTTGGAAGACTTTTGCAATTAATGAACTTGTTACTACTCCTAATTCTGTTATTACTATTGCTCAGTCTCCTGTAGAGTATTATCGGCGTAGGCTGACTCTAGTGAAGAAGGCGTTGGGTGTGTTGCATGTACCCGGGAGACTTCAAACTTTTTTACCTATCATAGAGTGTATCAATAGTTTAAATCGTAAGTTACATGAACCTGTTTGTTTTATTTTCCCCCATGGAGACAGTACCATACAATTTTCCGCAGACTTGCAACACCCTGAAAATGTAATTTTTCATGTTAATTTCTCTCTCGCCATTTTGGCTTTTTCTTCCGTATCGGCCACTGATAGGCCAAAACCACCAGGCCCACTTAAATTGTGTTTTCCACTCTAGCCTAAGCGAGTGATGTAATTGTACCACATTCTACATATAAATCGATTAAATAGTTGTTCGTGTTTTTATTGATGGAGAATGCACTTCATGTAAGTATTTCGGGACCTGGCCCACTCCAGATAAACTTCCAGTCAATAAGTTACCATGTTTGTGTTTTACATTACAACATAATGCAAGAGCATGAGCAGTGGATCTAACAACCCCACACACCGCGACTTAACTTGTGGCAGCCTCATGGTCGAAAGCCACATGCCCGAAGTAAGAGATAATTGTACTCGTCCACGCTAGCCGATAGGCGAGTTGCCACCCTTCATATTACATGCCAAGTGTTTATGTCATGAGAGTGTGAGACGAAGATAGGACACCGCTATTCCATCCTCAACATTATCTCCATTGCAGCGATTTTATTCCCCTCCACAAACTGAGACATATTAGATGGTGCCCAGCAACATGTGGTGTTAAATACGGAGCTTCAGCCTTGACACCTTGCCATATTTCATTAACCAGCAGTGGCAACCACCCCGAGCAGCCATCTTGTGGTGGGAACCACATTCGCAATAGGACAAAGCAGAGGGGACGTCAGCACCGACCAGTCGCCACACCCGTGTGCTGGCTGGTGCGAACACACTCCCCTCTGCACCAGCTGACCAGTCGAGCCGCCATATATGCGCGGAAGGGCCTATGACTGGTAGGAGTCGTGTTCATCCAGGAAGATTTCAGCGACTAACAGGACTCCGCGCCGCGATATGATGCATGCTACCATGAGTGAGTGAAATGGCTTTTAATCCGCGAATTTTGCCAAGTGGGCATGCATGCTGGACTTGTAGCAAACTCAGGACTGAAGACACATATATTAAATATGACCTGAAAGCAACCATCATTTATTGTCCACCAACTGACTCTGAATCGCTTTTCGTACCACCCCCCGCATCGACCACGATAGGTGCAAGTGCTCCGAGCTGTGTATACAGGCACAGGAACAGACAATGTACGATGCAACCTGTGCAAAAGCCTTGACCATTCCTCTTGCCTCTCAGCCACTGAATGGCCATCGGAACAGAACAGTAACTTTCAGTGTAATCAGTGTGAATCCCAAAACAACCAGCGAATGGAAGCCAAAACACCCCAGGACTTTCAATCATAGTCATCAATCAACACACAAAACCAGTGCGGCAGAGTACAGTGCAGCGAAACTGGACCAACGACCATGATATGCAATCAATATTCAAACCATTTCCGCCCAGTGTGTCTGACGAACAAGGAGTGGAGGAAAGTTCAGACAGCAAGGTTTGTTTGTGGCCGATGTAAATAAATGCATGTGACCACCCAAGTGACAGCCGGAATGCTTGACCACTGCTTGATGCAATCTACAACAACCTAAACTCCGAGAGCGGGAACAGCTGTATCGCTCACCCATGCACATGTCTCACACTTGCCACTGCCATACCTTACAAGGAGACAGATCCTGCTGTTTCCAACCCCTTCTACTACATGCTTTCAGACACCATGAGTACAGTCACACATGCCTAATGGTTCGTCGTTCCACAACATGCCAACATCAACAACACCTGCGAAGTTTCAAACTCTCCCTTCATTCTCTGGGAAGGGGAATGAAGATTCAAGAGCTTGCCTGGCTGACTGCACCCGCAACTATGTGCTATGGGGCTGGCAAAGAATAATGGGCCAGTATAGTCAAGAACCAGCTGAATGAAAACATCCGTGCATGGTATGAAATGGTTTCTGAATATAACATGTAATGGCAACAGTTCACACAGAAGTTCACGTCGTGGTACACCAGCACATACACCTCGCTGAAGCAAAAACTTGCAGTGTTCGTAGAGGAACAGGAACCTCAGTAAGATCTGGAGACTTTTGTCAACTGGAAAATCAGTCTGGCCATCAGATGGTACGAAATCTACCCCTGTAGGATGGGCTGGAGTCTATCGTCGAAACTGTGCGCCCTGAATACAAACCACCCCTGAGGCCCCTGGTTTTCGCCGGTTTCCAATGGTTAATGCAAACAGCCATCAGTATGAACCAGATCATAGAACACCAATGACAATAATGCCAATCCAATTTCCGTGGTAAGTTTGGCAACAGTGACGCGAACGGAATCAATTACTGTGCAGTGTCAAACTGGGACATGGAAAGTATTGCTAATAAAATCAAATCTCGCCCAACACCAGCCACCTCACCGTCCGCACTAGCTGCCGAATGCTCATGGCCAGGGAAAACAACGACCACACCAGGCAAAAGTTGCACAAGTGATGCAAAATTTGCGCTGGGTAAAGGGAACAGAAATTCGATTATGCGCAGTGTTCAGCTGTCGCATATGCTCGGATGAACAGTACAACTGGTACAAGTATTGTCCAAACCGCCCACCACAGCCATAGGGAAACGCTGCATAGCAGTAGGAAATATTGGGGATCCCTACTACTCCCCACCGAAAGGAACTGCAACATCAACAACAACACAACAGAACTCACATCTGCCGACCTACTTGGGCCAAGTAAGTACCAATTGTGATCGTTTGTTACATATTACCATGAGGGTTAATGACTGTGTTAGTGTCATGCTAATTGGCACTGCTGCATCACACAACTTTGTATGAACTTAGTTAGTAAAAAAAACAGACATCAACCGGTGTTACCAACCCATTCAACTTGCAACCATGTCTGGCTATAGCTATGCGCTCGGCGAGACAACATTCTCATTAAAAATTCGTGATATAGACATGTCAGTAACAGCTTTAGTGTCTGATGAAATCCGCGAGGATGCCACCCTCGGCATACCGTGGTAAATCGAGCACGACACGATCATTGAACTCGCTAGGGACCACATGCATTTTAGCAACACAGAATGTCGCACAGTGTGCCACTTAGGCCGAATTCAAGAGGGGCCTAGACAAGATGTAGATTTAGATCGTTTTGAGTATGCAATTTCAGAACAGTACTGTGAGGCGATACGAGTTCTTAATGAATGTGCAGACATTTTCGCAGCAGCAGACCCACGAAAATGCCTTACTGTAACTGAGCAAACCATACGGACAATATATGATAATCCAATCTACACCACACCCCGGGAATATGGCCCATTTCACCTTAAAATCATTAATGAGCAACTGGAGGAAATGATTCAGGATAGTGTCGTCCAGCCCTCAGAAAGCCCCCATAAGTCTATCACGCTTTTCCCTAAAAAGGACGGCAGTTGGCGCTTCTGTATTTATTTCTGGCCACTCAATCAGGTTACTCAAAGTGTGCCACCACCGCTAATCAGCACAAACTCTGCACTGAACCTACTCGGGAATGCAGCGATCCTAACGTCACTAGACTTACATAGAGGATACTGGCAAGTGCCTGTGCATCAATATGACCAGCCTAAAACTGCATTCGTGGCTCCCGATGGCTGCAAATTTTAAATTTGAGCTATGCCCTTTGGGTTGAAATGCGCCCCATCTATATTAACAAATATGATGGTGTGTGTAATAAACAGACTAGTCGGCGATATTACTATAGCCTATCTCGTTGACATCATAATCTGTTCCCAAACCTGGGACGATCACGTCAAACATCTATCCATTGTGCTCGAACACCTTACAATGAATGGTTGCACATGCACCAATCCCAAATGCCATATTGGGAGAAATGGTTTAAACTACCTAAGACACATAGCAGACACAGAAGGGAACAGACCCAGTCCGAAACATCTCAGGATCATTCAGAAGTACCAAACCTCAAGCATGTGGAAAAACTCCAAAAAATTTTTGGCCTAGTAAATTGGTTGTGGCAGTACATACCAGACTTTGCCACGGTGACCATACCAATGACCGACTTGCTATTTCTTAACCGCCATTTCCACTGGAGGGAAGATGCTCAAAACTCCTTCGAAGAGGTTCGGTACTGTTTTAGTCAGTGACATGCACTCGCCTCCATCGACCAGACCAGGCACCTCTATCTACACACAGACGCCAGTCAAGATGGGTTAGGTGCTACACTGTTCCAATACAGAGATGACGGCAAACGACAAGTAATCGATTAAGTGAGTGCCAAATTCGGAACCATGAAGGAAACGTATGATGTCAATGAAAGGGAATTCCTAGCCATTGCACAGGCACTGAAACACTACCACCTGTAGTAAGAGTACCAAAGGTTTACCCTTAGTATGGATAACCATTGTCTGGTGTGGCTCCACAAAACAAAGGAGGCCCGGAGCAAGCTAACCAGGTAGTCCATGCTTATACAGGCGTATGATTTTATGGTAGAACACGTACCAGGGGCTGAAAATCAATTGGCCGATGCACTATCCAGGTCTCCTTGAGAAAAATAGATTGCGAGGGATGAGGGCGAGTGGGAAGTTATATAATGCCCCCTATTCCCAGGGTTAACACACTGCAACAAATACAAGTGCACAGTGAGGCAGTGCAGACATCAGAACTGTCAGCTGACCAAGACTACGAATAAGTACTTCTGTCACAACACCGCACGAAGGAAGTCAGGAAATGCCCCAAGCACTGCGAGCATGAGCAGGTAGCACAGTAGTGTGTTGTTGATGAGTTCTTAGAAACTTTCTCACCCAAGGAGAGTAACTAATGGTGTGTGTATGTGTCCACAGAGACACGTAACATAGTTATTACTTCCGCCTACTGTCATCAGCTGTCGGGACAGCCGGGAGTAGCACAAACAAAGAGAAACATTCTAGAGAACTACTTTTTGCCTGGGCTCACAAATTACACAAGATAGTTCATTCAATGCTGCTGCATGTGCAACTGCTTGATAACATACCACACAGATGACACAATGCAAAAGAAAGCAAGGCTGCCAACTCAATCATTCGAAACGATTATACTAGACCTGATGGGCCCATACCCATGGACAAGCAATGGGAAACGATTCATTTTAGTTGTAACCTACTTGTCACATGCTGGTTGGTGGCCTTTTCACTCTCAAGATCACGCATTAACAACATAGTCATAATGCTGGAGGCAGAAATTTCCCCCGATGGGGATATCCGAAAACCTCCTGACTGATAATGGGGCCTAGTTTTCAGGTAGAAGATGGCGGAACCATTGCACCGAATGCCGGGTGAACTATATTACCACAGATATGTATCACCCCAAGGCAGTGGCGGATTTACACATTTGCCGCCAGTAGGCTATTCAAATTTTGCCGCCCCTACCGACCTCTACAATTGGATACCCTAGTTCACAATCATATTAATTACAATTTTTTGTCAATGAAATTGTAACTTTATGATTTGTGCACTATCGTCCTAATTACACTACCTTTTCCCCGTAATTAGTATGATTGTGAACTAGGGGATCGATGTGTCAGTTTTTAGATTATTTTTACAACCCAACGATTTAGTTAAGATTGCACAAGAAATAGTTTTTGGGTATATTCCTGAGCTAATAAAAGCTCAATCATGTACTACTAATAAGGCGGGGTAAGGTATGCCTCAATCCTACTTACACCATAATGTACATTGGGTAAACGTAATTAAATAATTTGTATTGCGCTTACTTACAGTTTAAAAACAATATATTCAATTATCTGGTAACAATCCGGCTGATGATGTCGATGAAATTCAATTAATTAAGTTATGAAAGTTTTACAATACCTTTTTGCGCGATTTTCTATTGGCAAAATCATCAATTTTATCGTCGTATGAAATCTTGTTCTTTAGTTCTGACTCTATGCACTAAAGAGCTAAGGCATTTAGCTTTTCTTGGCTTAAGGTAAATCTTAGACAATTTTTCATCCGTTTTAAGCAAGAAAAGTTTCTCTCGCCCGAACAATTTGTCGCTGGTGTACATAGAGCCATGCGAACTGCTATATCCAAGTTTGGATAAACGTTTTGCAAATTCTGTTTTCGCAGGAACGAAGATAGACTTTTCAATGATCCAGAATCTGGTTTTACCAAAATTCTTTCAGAAGAAAGGTGGCATTGAAAATGTATGCATTCTTGAACTAAGTCAGTCTCTAAATCATTAGGATACATTTCTTCCAAGAAAAGGGCTTTTTCCGTAAGGGTTGATGATGACAATTCACTCATTTTGGTCAGAAATGAAAACTTTTCATTGAACCTGTTGTAGGCCTCCTGCCGTTTTTCTAATTCGGATACGAGTCTATCAATGAGGACGAAAAATGTGTTAACCCTGAAAGTATCACTCGCAGTCACTCTCATTTCTTCATCGGGTGTGTCATCATAATTTTTTTCCTTTTCGGTTGTCTTTTTCCCATGTCTTTTGTATACTGCTTCGACACGCTTAATTCCATCGCCTTTTGTTCGAAATACTTAAAATTTTCTCGTTCAGCTACGAAAAACTTGCAAAGAGATTCGTAAAGATCGGCAACAGTGATCAAATCTACGGTAGAAGCCTGAATTTGAACATTCACTTTGTTTATTCTTTCCAAAAAAACATTCCACACAACAACCATTACCGCAGTTTCCAGTTTTTCTAAATTCAAAAGCATTCCCGTCGCTTTGTTTCGCGTTACAGGCTTTTCGGTACAATCATCCTTGATTGATTCCAAAGTTTTAAGGTCTTCGTGCCAACAATCTCTCAAACTTCTACATGTGTCCTCTCTAGCTGACCAACGTGTCAGATTTACTCTCTTTAGCATTTTCCCTTTCCCGATTTCAGTCATTAATTTTTGCCAGCACTGTGTCAAACTTACAAAAAAAATCTAGATTTCTTGAAGCAACACGAAGAAGCAACAAGCTTCTGTGCAAGATTCAGCAGCCACAGTTGCCACTAAATTTAAAGAGTTGGCAGAGCAAGGAACGAGAAAAGCAAAGGGTGCTTGACTTTGAATTTGATTCTGTAAGCCATTGTAAACACCAGATATGTTCGTGGCATTATCATATGATTGTCCACGACAGTCTTCAATATTTATGCCCAGTGTTTTGAGTTCCGAAATAATGGCAGAAAACATTTCTTCAACTTTATGTCCCACTGAGGGCAAACATTTGAGAAATATTTCACACGGTTCACCTGTTTCCAAATCGTATCTAATGACGAGGGTAAGTTGGTCCACATGTGCTATATCTGGTGTTGAATCGATGATTAAGGAATAATATTTCGCCCTTCTTATCTAGTCTCCAATGTGTTTTAAGACTCTATGACCCATCAAGAGAATAAACTTATCGCAAACGGTCTTTGATAAGTAACTGGTACTTCCAGATCCTTGATTCTCAAATCGTTTAATATGACTGGCTAAAAAAGGATCGAGTTCAGCTAACAGTTCCAAAATCATACAATAATGTCCGTTATGCGGATCACCGAACTTTTAATTTTTTCCTCTGAAAGCGAGGCCTCTTGAACACAGTCGCTTAACTATGGCAACAACCCTCTTCAGAACGTTTCCCCAATAAGTAATTTCTTCATCAATCAGGACATGCAGTAAATTATCGAGTCAGCTATCAATCTCACTTCTAACTTTCAAACTAAGGATAGTAGATTTATGACGTGCAGAGTTTTCATGCTGAGTTACACGGTGTTCTGCATTTTTCCAGTCATTAAATCCTTCGTTCTCAAACTGAGTCTTATTCTCCAATGGACCGAATGCCAAACAGGGTCCGCAATATACAGATCTTTTACTTTCAGAATAAACCAGCCAATTTTGGTCATTTACTTCATTATTTTTGATTTTTCTTTGGAAGATACTCACTGGCAAGAAACGACGCTGATCAGCATATATTTTTTCACTTTTAGAGAAGTCACAAGACTTGTTTTGGTCTTGCGATAATCTCCCTTAAGGTATCGTTGATTTCCCATAAAGCTGGATCTTTGTTTAGATTTACTGTTGTTTGGACTTGGTCATTACCTAACGTCTGATTCTGATACGCATCTCCAATTGTTATACTTATTGATGATTCCTCTACCGCCTCTATGTCAAAAACATTAATATTCGTTTTTTCAAAAGTAGATGGTTTCAACAGATGACTGTTGTTGTTGGGCCGCAGAGTTCAAATCCATTTCATCTTTTCCAGATTGTATTGTGTCAGTGCATGTTGTTGAAGGTCCTGGTCTTTCAACACTACTTCCACTTCCACTTAAAAAAAAACTGTAAATTTTTATCGTTTTACGGATAATCTGTTTTTGTTCCTCTTTTTTCATTTTGGCCTTCTTTTTATACTCAGCTGCACTAAGTCGTTTTCTCCCATCACTCATTCTAACAATTTCTTGGATTCCAAGAACTGAAATAAAAAGGATTACATCGGGAGTTTTATTTCCCGTACATCTTTTGTTCAGACTTCAGACATTGAATAATTACCTAACATAACCACAAGAAATTTATTTAAGCGTGATATAACAATAAATTTGAAATTTCTTTGCATAGCTTCCGAAACAGCTATTTATCAAGTTAAATTATGTCTTACTGATTCGTTACGGATGATTTATTGTAATATATTATGATTACTTACCTTCTATATGTTTCTACGCACCGATGATATTATGCTCTGAAATTATTCATACAATCCACGAAACACTTTGAAAAATTACAGCACACAACCAGAAAAAGTAAATATGGGACGGGTCTTGCCCGTTTGTATCGCCGCGCCGGCCGCCGCTCTATATCTATCTCTCTCGAACTCAGTGCCACACGCTGCGTATGCCTACAACAGCACGACCCCGCTTCGGCTCCCGCGGTGGCCGTGCCGCGCTGCGCTCGTGCAATCAATTCGTCCAGATTCATAGCAAATGGTCATGTCACTTGTTCCCGCGCAGCTACCAAATGCGACTATGCAAATTGTAGAAAAAATTATCTAAGTGGTGAAACATATTACATGTTGAATTGTTTGTGTGGACCTTATAACATTTAGGTATATAAATATGAATCTTTTTAATTTCTACAAGACATGAAGAAAAATTTCGCCCCAAATTTGCCGCCCCTAAAATCTGTCGTCCTATGCTACAGCCTACTCAGCCTGCTGGTAAATCCGCCACTGCCCCAAGGCCAGCCCAACTGAGCACTGTAACCAAGAGCTAAAGGTGCAACTCCGGTTATGCGTGGGCAGTGATCACACCTCGTGGGCAGAACACATATAAGTCGCATTGTTTTGTATACACGACCACAAAAACGAGGCAACTGGCCAATTACCTACCGAGTTACTGAATGGGGACAACTTGGCATGCCCTGAGGAACATCATTACCCATGGTGGGAATCGAACACCGGACCTGCAGATTCCGATATCAGGAAGAACAGGTAGCAGCACATCAAGCTAGTGCAAGAAAGATAGGAGTCCTACATATGAACATGGCTACCTACCACGATTCGACCCCCGCAGACATCGAGGAGGGACAAGCGGTGTACATATGGGAACATCCATTATCAACCACAAAGGACAATTTCGGTGTGGGTATTGCACCTAGGTGGAGTGGGCCCAATCAGGTCTGTGAGAAACTGAGTTACATGTCTTACCTGGTGCAAATTTACCCATGGTGGCAAGTGAAGATATACAGTGATGACGTGCACCTGGAAGGAGCCACCACTACTGGCGACCTGGAGACACACCCAAGGGATGCCGACAACACCACTGACACCCAACAACCACTCTCTGATGGTGGGCAGACAATCAGTGCCACAGCACCTCCCAGGTCACTGGACACCATTGTGATGAAGAGTGGTAAGGGGGTGAAGGTACCACTTCACCTGCTCAGTCGATGCACGAGGAGGCAGTACAATCACCAGCACCGAACATCCCGATGACCAATGTCGAGATGCCAAGCAGGCCAATGACGACTAGTGCACCACCAGTAGCACGCATAGGAGTGGCCGATTCCGGTGAGAACAGTTCGCAGGTGGAAATGGACGACCAGCTGACAACATCTCCCAACTTCAGTGTGATGTCCGGAGCCTCGGCGCCTCCCAGCCCCCCTCTGGATACCAGCTATTGAGATCGTCAGCAAGTGAAGTGGGACAAAAACTGTCATGGCAGACCCGGAGGAACCAGCCGGATCCGAAAGTGACCTCTCGGAGGGACATGTAAGCATGCCAACAAGCTGCTCAGCATCGGGACGCCTGATGTAAACCATGCCGTTTCACCAGCTCCAGGGCTTCAGCATCATCCTGCAGCAACAGAGGTCAGCTGCATGTTGCTGCCTCTGACCTGATGCTGCCGGCTGTCATACCGGCCCCTATGTGCCAAGATATGCAGCTCACCAGTCAGCGCATGCACCAACCTGCATCAACAGTGTGACTTCTGCCAGGCAGCCATGCCATTCCAATGCTGCAGTAGGCCAACATGGGTGATGTTTCAAAAGACTCCACCATATTGTTTCAGAAGTTGGCTTCTAGCCCTCGACGGGAACAGACATGCACTGCGTGTCTCCAGGACTTCAACTTTTGCACCAGTCACTTAATTTGCTATAGGTTATTAACTCTTTTCTGGAACTTAATTTCATTAATTTTTTCCTTTAGCCTGGAGACCATGCTTCTCCCAAACCCACCAGCTCAAATTGCATCAGGGATGTAACTTTACAATAGTTCTTCATCACAGCCATCTGCTTTTACACAGTGTATGCAAGTAGTGCGCCATAGCTGCTACACATAAGTCAATTACTTATGAAAGGGTATTACAGTGAATAAATCCAGTGCATCCTAATCTGTGTGTTTTTATTATATTGTAGACCACTTCACTGCTGTGTAAATAATGGATGCTCTACCCACTGCATTGCCACACTCCTAAAATGGCATATCAGCCTACTTGTTTCTGGCATGTGAGATGGTCGTTCAACAATATCACTCAACATTTAAAGGTGTATGAGAAGGCCAAAACTATTGTCCAGGTAGATATAACATAAATATTGCATCGTTATGACGTCACCTCATCGCAGGGTGATCTCAGGAGTGCTATGTGGACGAATGGCCAAAACCCAAGATCAGTCTCTTACTCTGGTGCCCTTTAAAATTCTCCCACCACTTCTGAAAACCTGGAAGCGTAAGATTACCCTCCCTTATCACCACTCCTGAGACCACGACGTTCCATCAAATGGCCTCCCCGAGAATATGACGAATACCTTTATGTTAATTTCCTACTCCATTTTCTGCTGCAAATAGTCTGGCTAGCATGTGGCGAATTCCTTGATGCTAATTTCCCACACCATTTTCTGCCACAAATGGCTTTCCCTTCTGTGTGGCTAAATCCTTCCTATGTTAAATTCATACATCAAAATTTCCTTCGCCATGGAAAACCTGTCTTATGCCTGATCTGAGTACATTAGCCCATCCTTATTACTGAAAGTGCACTTTTCAATGTGTAAAGTTTTCCTGTCTAAATTCTGTGTTTTCGGCCAACATCTCAAAATTCCTGATCCCAAATTTCCAATTTCTATGCCATCAGAAAGTGAAACCAGTGTCAGCTCACTCAGATTCTGCGCCAGCGCAGGAAACACAACAACAACATAGCGACCATCAACCAACCACGCCACCACCCAGCTACACAATGGTAACGGGACCGAATGCCGCCACCTTGAGGAGCACAAACCAACTCCCTCTCTCTCCCTACCAGGTGAGACAGGGATGTAGCAGCTGGCAGTGTGTGTGATGCACCACCCCTCCAACCAATCATGCATGTCACCTGTCCCATGCATGGTGCAGGGGAGGCAGCCGTGGACCAGGTGCCTTGTTGATCGCATCGAATATCAACTAGGAACCATCATGGAGTTTCCCCACCAACCACAGTGTGATATCAGGTTGATAAACTAGCATACCTTCAATGGCATAGTGAAACCTCTGTGCTTGAAGTGTGTGCGCCCACTACTGGACCGAGATCCGTTCACCTTAGTGCAACTCCAATAGAGCACCTGTCATTGCTACAACACCATGGAAGCCCAGCGATTGCATTAGGACATTGACAGAATTAATTTTGAAATGTTTTCCCCAAGAAGTGATGCATAACACCATAACTCACTACACCATCCAAATTCCAGAATTATGCAGCAATGTTCATTGGGGCGATGGACTAAGCCAAGCCACACTTGCATACACCTGGGGCTGCCTAGTGTATCACAACAAGTGCATGAAATAGCAGGAGCTTGCCACCATCAATCCAGAACACATATTTCAGTGTGCGCTGTGTCAGGAACCAACACACCCATATTTCACTTTCTCCACAACAACTCAACTAGCCATCTTAAGTGACACCAACTATACACAACTTTACCGATATCAACAAACCAACTGCCAGGGGACGGACTCAGAACTCACATGATGTGACAGCTGTGGGCTGAGAGCCTATTCACAATGCATCACAACGAATGAGAGGTATAATTCTGGGAGAGGGCATTTTCTGTGTCAACAGTGCACAAAACAACTCAACTTGCAGCCGCTGCTGCAATGCACATCCCTGGACACATGCAGCCGAGCCACGCCGCCTGACCCTCCAGCAGCAAATTCATCACCGCTGCACCACATGGCCGCGAGACCACATGGCACCATGCCCACTCCAACCACAACAATAAGAACACAGCCATATGCTTTCTCCGCAGCGACACCAGCATATACACCAGCATGTTCCCAGTCTGTGCCAGGCTTTACAGGCCTACCAACTATAGATCCATCGGTCTTCCTACATGACTGCACGAGCAGGCTGCAGTGCTATGGCATGGAGGAAAAGTAATGGGCAAACTGTTTTAGTGATTGGTTGAGTAATGATGCTCGGCTATGGTGGTGCGGGATACCTCACAATGGCATCACATGGAAATAATTCTGCCGTGCCTTTGAGTACTGTTTCGCAGACCCTTTCACCCCTCTACAGGCACACATCCACATAATCTTGGAGAACCAGAAGCCGGACGAATGCTTATCCACCTTTGCCACACAGAAGATAAACTTAGTGAAAACATACCATCCTCATGTCTACGAAGAAGGTACTCTAATGTGTGGCATCCACAGTGACACCTGGATTCTGTGGCGCATTGGACTAACACGTTCATTATCCCGCGGACATTAAAGAAGTTCGCAGGAAGCTTACGCGCTGGGTCCTATTTCTATAGTAATTTTACTTCGAAGTACAACACATGCCGGGGTCAAAAATCAGCTGGTCAATGCGCTTTCAAGGTCGCTGTGTGACACAGTAGCATGCGATGAGAAAGGGTGGTAGGCTATCCTACACCTCCTCGTCTGACCACACTGCTACATACAATAACACCATTATGTACGTGCAGCTGACAGATACTACCCCAAATCCCACTCTCACTGATGTTTACCCACTTGTAATACAAGCGCAACAGACGTGCCCAATAACATGCAAGTGGATAAGGGAGTATGATGTGACAACAAGGGAATGGTTGTATGTGGTAGACAGCCACTTCGAGTTGCATGCTAACAGCATTAGTGAACACTGGAGCACTTATGTGCCGCATTACGCCCGTGAAGTAGTGTTAAAATTTGCGCAAAATACCGAAGCAGCAGGTCACCCTGTTGTACTTCAGACATAGCACAATGTTCAAAGACACTTATACTGGCTATATATTTCGCGCATAAAATCGCATAATAGGAACATTCTGAATGTTTTGAGCTGTCTAAAGTTAGCTTCCGCAACTGCTCTGCACTTTCAAGTCATGACTCGAGCCGTCATCTGTACTTACAAACTGACGATAGAGAGCAAAGCTCGGTGCCGTATTATTCCAGCTTGCTGGTGACAGCAACAAGCACATTATTCACTACAGTAGCTCCGAATTCAGCACAGTAGAACACCATTATGACGTGAATGAACAGGAGTGCCTAGCTGTAGTTTGGTTGGTTAAGAGGAAAGGCAGTTTGTGGAATATCAGCGCTTCACAATGCTCACAGATAAGAGGTGTCTAGTCTGGCTTCATAGCATCAAAGACCCTCCTTAGAGGAGTCTCTTGCTGTGGCATCCTTTAAAATCCACTGACCACTTCTGAAAACCTGGTACTGCAAGTTGAACATTCATTCTCCCCACTCCTGAGACGACATCCCGACACCCCTCAATCTGCATGGACACTATCTGTAATATATCTCACTGTCTTTTATATTGCTATGCATTATTATTTTCGTTAATTTGCCATTTTTTCTCTTAGTTCGTTTCTCTAAGCACTATAGGTTTTTTTTCAGAGTTGTTTATAGTAATTCGACATGTTGGAGGACATTTTTTTTTGCAGTTATTTAAATTCATTTTTGTACTTCAGAAACTGCCGAATGACATAGCTTCCTGACATTTCAGCTGCACAACAGATATATAAGGTTTTGTTGTGTTAAGCATTTACACGAAGGAGCCGACTGTATATTGGCTAGATATGAAGCAATATGTAGCAATATGTAAATATTATGTTACCAGGTCTAAAGAGGTATCCATAAATCTTTCTTAGAAGTTTCGTCCCATTCCCCCATTTGCGCCTTCATGCATTGAACTAATAGTTTCAGATAAAGCGTTGCTGGTATGACGTTGTCTATTGGTTACAAAAGTATTGAAACATTGAGAGTATTGTTCTCTTAGTTAAGTTTCTTGGTAGAAAAAACTTCTCCCACCACTCCATGTTTATACTGAGTGTAACTTCTTCTTTGTTCTATGTCAGTCCTAGAAGTGAAGATTTTTTTTTTTGGATGCCTTTCTGATTAATTTTAATTTTTTTTCAATACTATAAAAAAAAATGTAGAAAGTTGCATATGAAAAAATATAGATATATAATAATAGCTATATCAGGGCCAGAAACTAACTTACAATGCAAATATAATACATTATACAATGTTGCAATTCACCAAGAACTACAACAAGTGTTCAAATTATTATTTAAGCTAATATTTTATTTGAAAATATTAAGCTGGTCCCTAATATCTTTTTTTCCACTATCCCTGCAAATTGTTCAGTGTAAGAGGAGTTGCGACGACGGAGTTCCAGCAGCGATCCCAGTTGTATGAGATACCTATAACAAGGAAAGAAGGATTTCAGCACCCGAGGCTAGTTCCAAGGGAAGTCCGTCATAAGTACCATGGCAAATAACTCGGAAATCATCTCAGATAAGCAAATTCCAATACATTATTCACATTAGCAAGAATGATTACTCATGCACAATAAATTAATTATCAAATTTTATGTTGAATCCTGATAGGATGGTGCTCAATGCAGTGCCCATATTATATTTTTTTTAATTGGTTATACTTATAAAAAATTGCTTCTGGATATTTAATAAATTTATATTATTCATTAAATTTCTTTGTTCTGAATTTATATAATTTATTATTTTTATGAATGCTATATGGTTGCTTAATAAGAATTTGTGAGTTCGGTCTGATTAAAGATTTCAGAGAGCTACACAAGTGTGTTTACGCCTTTTTCATTTCGATTGAGTCTAGTGGAATATAATTTCACATTATCTGGGTCTTTTTGCGGCATGTCTGATAAACATTAATGATATGACAATTTTATGTTGTTCTCAATATCACAAGTTCAGATAATGTAAGATGAGCAGTTACATCGTTCGACCAGGGTTTATTTGAATACATTAATTTCATGGCATATAATATTCATTGGTCGTAAGCAGATGGTTCGCTCCAAGACATTGTGGCGCCTGACTAAATGGATTTACTTAATCACTACACTGAGATTATTATTTTCTGGTATGTTGTTGATTTGTATCATACTAACACACATTTTTTGTGATAATTTCATGCAATGATTGCAATTTTGGCCGTAGAAGTATCTTTTACAAAGAGAAAATATTATAAATCTATGTTTAAATTTTATATGTTTTTAGTAGTAATGAACTAATTGAAATAACTATCAGAAGTGTAAGCTTATTCCTACAATAATATCTATGTCTTCTGGCCCTTGGGCATAGACTGTATTAATTGCGAAGTTCCAGTTCAAGTTACGATTTTCTGTTTTTCGACTACACTCCTTTCAATACACATAATAATATGAACGAGGGCTTGGCACCGGCGCGAGAAACAGAAAATGTAACTGCACCCACACTTTCAATTAACAGTCACGAGGACAGTTCTGCGAATGTAGATAGTGCGAGTATTGAAACATGTAAAGGTTCGAGCTTCCTTGGCAAGTCGTCATTGACATGTTACAACAAATTCGAACTGAGCAGAGTGCTAAAATTCAACAAATGCGAACCGAGGTGGTCACAAAATTGGCACAAAGTATTGCATCTCGACATACCGAGTTAAAACTGGCAGTCAGATGTTTGGAAAGGGCAGAATAAAATATAATTACTAAGGTACAGGCTGTGAAGGCTTTGAATAATAAATTTAAACAATTAAATGTGAGCATGGCTAGTCAAATGAAAACCATAGAGGATGAAGTGGAGGAACACACGAATTCCGTGTGTATTTTGCAAACAAGAGCCACCGAATCAGAAACCAGGTTCGAAGAAGTTATTAAAGATAATATATCCTTCAGAAATAGAATGTAAACTAATCTGGTTAACATCCAAGGCGAAAAGGGAAACTCGAACTACGAATTGCGAGAAAGTTCAAAGTCTTTGCAACAACATGTAGAACGACATATAGATCAAACGGCTCGGAGCACTGCAGAAAAGTGTGTATTGCTAGAAAATAAAATCAATAAAAACGACATTTGTATAGGATAATTGGCGAAAGTATTGGTACAGGTCCTACTGCCCACAGGGAGCACAGATTTACTGCAATGCTCTAATACATCCGAGTCTAAAGATTCACACACTTATAGAACCACGATAAATACTGTATCACATGGCAATATTACACTGAAGAGCCAAAAATAGGCGTGCGTATGCAGATAAGAGAGGTATGGAACCAATCAGATTAACGCGATGCGGTCAGCAGCTAGATCGGTTAGTGCTGCTACAATGGCAAGTTATCAAGATTTAAGTGAGTTTGAACGTGGTAATTGAGTCGGCGCACGAGAGATGGGACATAGCATCTCCGAGGTAGCCATAACATTCGGATGTTCGCGTAGGACCATTTCACGAGCGTATCGTGAATATCGGGAATCCGGTAAAACATCACATCTTCGACATCGCCACGGCCGGAAAAAGATCATGAACGAACGGAACAAACGACGACTGACGAGAATCATTAAACGTGACAGACGTGCAACCCTTTCTCAAATTGGCGCAGATTGGATTTGTGGACTTCCCTGCAGGATTCATGGTGTGAATTGCCTCCTGCATACCTTCAGACATTAGTCGTTAGTCGAGTCCATGCCACGTCGTCTTGCGGCACTTCTGCGTACTAGGTGGAGGGGGGGGGGCTACACGATATTAGGCAGGTGTACCAGTTTTTTTTGGCTCTTCAGTGTATATTTACATCTATGTCAGGTGAAGTACCACACATAACTGCTGTGTTCCATCACCCTGCAAAACATTTGGTAAAAGAAATGCCCATGTACTCCTGTAAAACAAATGAAAACTAGACAATTATATAAAGCAGTTTAAGGAGTATTGCAACTGTTTTGAACTGAGCGAAGTAGACACCCTCAGATGCCTTAGCACAGCACTTCAGGGCACAACTTATTATTGGTGGGAAGTGCGCAATAACAATTTCTCCACATACACTCAATTCAAAAACGATTTTTGGCCCATTTCTGGAGCACGAAAGTGCAAATTAATTTGCGCACTACTTTACAGTCGGAAATGTTTGACCCGAAAATGGGTAAATATCTTGAAGAACATGTAGCATATATGTCCGAGAGAAATCGGTATCTAGAACAAGGGATGTCCGATGACGAGTTTATTACACTGATATTGTGCCAATTGCCTGTTAAATGTCAGTTTCAATGGTCCACTTAGGCAGTAACATCTATAGAATAATTCTGAGATCAACAGTTCAAAAACCTCACCTTTACATAAAACATGGAATGCTTCCGGCAGACAAAGTGACAGTAACCAACAAGGTGACTAGCGTGCACAGGTAAATGTGTAAACCACAGATGTAAGAAACACACATAATAGGGGAAGAGGAATGCGCAGTAGATGCAATAGATAGTTTAATTTCAGATGGTAAAGAATGCAGTCGTATATAGTTAATGAGTGCATACCATAGTCGGGTCCTGTCATATTATGCAAAACGATGAAACATACCAGCTTGTACAATCAGCAGAATTACAAACAGACGAAAGGGCGACAGTATATGTTCGGAACAGGGGATATCATAATGGGTCGTATAATTCTAGAGCAGCACACAAAAATGTGATGATATTAACACAGCAGTGGCCACAAGGAGCAACAGAACAACATATAGTTACTCGGGACTAGAGGTACTACCAATCTTATTACACTAACCAGGTACCAGTGAACTATGTATCTACTAAATATAAGCGTGTAATAGTACCGGACATTAATTATCACATTGGCTACTTTGAAAGACAGTTGTCCTTGAATCCAAATGCTTCTAAGTTTCAACAAGTTCAACATCAAACATGGGGTACGCATGTGAGTGTTCTCCAGTCTGATGAGATAAATGAAAAGGTAAACTAAAAGGGATCACCCGGACAAGTCTCCGAGCGTCAATCCCATACGAAAATCCAGCAAGTACGGGAACTGTAGTGGAGTGTGTAGAGGCTAATAATAATGCTGATGGTGTGGTGAAAGTACCTACTTCGAATGACACTGATTCGGAATATCCTTATGAGAAGAATGTCTATACCATTAAATTACCAGATTCAGAGATGGATATCTTACTACATGAACCTTATTAACTCCCTACGAAGTTCGGATGCTACGACATTAAGAACCAATGATGTCGATTACTTGCCTACATTACCCAATGTCATTGACCAAAGTATATATGAAAGACAACTACATCAGGAATTAATTATACTAGTGCAAACATGATTACATTTAGCAGTGTAAAAGCAGCAACAGTGCCACAAAACCTCGAAAATTAAGAGTTTTGACATTGGGGATTTGGTGTTGGTCTAATCCTATCCGATCAGCCAGCTGTGGGCCAATGTGACCAAGAAATTGTTTCTATACCAATGTCCTCTAATGGCCGAGAAGGTTGTCCGAGAAAATTGCTATGTTCTGAAGGATCCGAGCACTATTCAAACAGTAGGAAATTACAATATAAATACACTAACTGCATATCATCCACCCATGTTTGAACCACTAGAAGTGGTTCTCACCAGTGCACTGCGAGACTGGCGGTATGATAGGAGAAGATGTGAAGAAGGTAAGATGCATGCGAATGAATGCAAAATGACCCGAAACAATTCTTTACAAGATGTAAAGGCTATACAGAATCTCTGTTATTATTGATGAATACTGGCTGTATTATTTTTGATGCTACATGTCGCTGCACAGAGAAATAAATATGGCGCACCATGTAGGGTTTATTAGGTTTTAACCTTGACATCAAGAGTAAGAGAGGATCTTCGGAGACATACCCTGCAAACAAGTGACAGAAACACTCGCATATGCCTTCCCTTATAACATTCACCTGTCGAATCTGTCGGAGCAACGAGACTCAGTAGACTTAATTAGAGCAGCATGACATTTTTTTAGGGAAGTTTTCTTTGGAAACTTCTATTTGAATTGATTAGCTCCATTCTGATGTTAATTAAGAGAGGAATTGCAAGGTAGGGCATATGACAATGCAGCATATTCCGCCAATATAGCCAGTGTTGTGATTTCTGAATATACACTTCCGAAGTCCTGTTCGTGAAATGAATATAATTTAATGCAGAATTTCTCTAAAACGTCTTAGTATAAGCCTGATCCATTGGTGGAAAAGGCCAATATATATATACTGACTACACATCAAGGTATTTATGTGAGGAATAAAATGATTATTTTTCTTTCTGTGTCCCATTCAGGATTCTTGAATTATTACGGGTACTGACGGTACTGTGTTGATGAGATTTGGCAACATCGTACCAAGGACAAACGACAAAAGTATGCAAGTAGAGACTAAAGTGCCAGATGTGCTATGATAACTGAACATGTAGAGTAAGGAAGAACAATTCTCTTCACATACAAAAAAGAAAAACACTGGTCTTCTATTGTGAAAAGGTGAGTGCAGGGTCCATGATAAGTGCATGAGTGAGTGAAGAGATTTGGACGTCTCTTAACAGCCAGGTATTGAGAGCCGATGAGGGTGATTGACGTGAATGAAAGGGTGGGGGAAACCGGAGATCCCCGAGAAAACCCGCCGACCAGCGGCATCGTCCGGCACGATTCCCACATTCGAAAATCCTGTGCTCGGCTGGGGATTGAACCCGGTTTGCCTTGGTGGGAGGCAATCTCGCTCAGCCAATATGGCCCCGATCCATGTATATGTTTTGGGAAGTGCACCAGTGGTAACTAAGAAGGGCTGTGCCATATTTACTATTGGGCCAATTGTGAACAGCAACGGCTGGTAAAAGAAGCCATTTTTCTGATGTAACAACATGTGATATTATCATCACTCAGCAGCCCAGGTCTCAGGTGACAAAACGATGAAATACCTGTGAAGATTGTTATTGCAGAGTGTAAGGTATTGTGGTGTGTCGAGGGCTGAGTAACATAATAAAAAGCGAGGGACGACAATCCAAAAAACTGACGGCATTTGCGTGTAAACTTTTAGTCTAGTTCCAAAATAATTTATTTTCGTTCATTTCAGATGATAAGATAATGAAATCATATTCTTTATGACATGTATAAGGAACTCTTCATAATTCTTGATAAATACTGACATAATAATTGTTGTAATTTTTATGTACTATGCATGTATAACTTCGATGTAAAAGTATTATCCAAATATTAATCAGTATATAAAAATATCGAACCCTTAAAAATATATTTTGCTATACTGGCAAGAGCATTTATAACATAATGTTAAAATAAATCAAATTTTTTTTGCTTAGATTGCCATAAATTTTAAATTAATATTATGTGGGTGACACGATTTTAATCCCCTTTAATAATTACACAGAGGTGACAAAAGTCATGGGATAGCAATATGCAAATATACAGATGGCAGTAGTATCGCATACAAAATTTATAAATGGGCAGTGCATTGGTTGGGCTTTCATTTGTAGTCAAGTGATTCATGTGAAAAGGTTTCTGACGTGATTATGGCCGCACGACGGGAATTAACAGACTTTTAACGCGGAATAGTAGTTGGAGCTAGACGCATGGGACATTCCATTTCGGAAATGCTTAGGGAATTCAACATTCCGAAATCCACAGTGTCAAAAGTGTGCCGAGAATACCTAATTTCAGGCATAACCTCCCACCATGGACAACACAGTGGCCGACCACCTACACTTAATTACCGAGACCAACGATGTGTGCGCAGAATGGTCAGTGTTGACAAAGAAGTAACTGCGTGAAATAACCGTAGGAATCAATGTGGGACGTATGACAGATATGTCCGTTAGGACAGTGTGGTGAACTTTGACTGTACTGGGCTATGCCAGCAGAAGACCGACTCGAGTGCCTTTACTAACAGCACGACATCGCCTGCAGCGCCTCTCCTGGGCTCGTGACCATATCGGTTGGACCCTAGATAACTGGAAAACCATGGCTTGGTCAGATGAGTCCCGATTTCAGTTGGTAAAAGCTGATGGTAGGGTTCGAGTGTGGTGCAGACCCCACGAATCCGTGGACCTCAGTTGTCAACAAGGAACTGTGCAAGCTGGTGGTGGCTCCATAATGGTCTGGGCTGTTTTTACATGGAATGGACTGGGTCCTCTGGTCCAACTGAACCGTTAATTGACTGGAAAGGGCTATGTTCAGCTACTTGGAGACCACTTGCAGCCATTCATGGACTTCATGTACCCAAACAACGATGGAATTTTTATGGATGACAATGCTCCATGTCACCGGGCCACAACTGTTCGCGATTGGTTTGAAAAACTTTCTGGACAATTCCAGCGAATTATTTGGCCACCAAGATCGCCCGACATGAATCCCATCGAACATTTATGGGACATAATCGAGAAGTCAGTTCGTGCACAAACTCTTGCACCGGCAACACTTTCGCAATTATGGACGTCTATAGAGGCAACATGGCTCAATATTTCTGTCGGGGACTTCCAACGACTTGTTGAGTCCATGCCACATCGAGTTGCTGCACTTCTCCGGGCAAAAGGAGGTCCGACACGATATTAGGAGGTATCCCATGACTTTTGTCACCTCAGTGTATACCTCTCATTTAAATTGCTATGCATTATTATTTTCCTCCATTTGCAATTTTCTTTCTCCTATTTCATGTCGATAAGCACTGCAGATTTTGTTTTCAAAGTTGTTTATAGTAATTCGATGTATAGAGGGACATTTTAGTTTGCAGTTATAAATGAATTTTTGTACTTCACAAACATCGAATAGATATAGCTTCCCGATGTTCGAGCAACACGGCAGATATTTAAGGTTTTATTGTGTTAAAACTTTACACGAGGAAGCCGAATGCATATTGGCTAGATATAAAGTTTCACCTTGCAAATGTTTCAGCAAAAGAGTAGTTGCGACGATGGAGTTCCAGCAACAATCCCAGTTGTATGAGATACCTGTAAAAGGGAAAGAAGGATGTCAACACCAGAGGGTAGTTCCAAGGGAAATCCGTTTTACATACAACTGCAAACGTTTCGGAAGTCATCTCAGATAAGCCAATTCCAATTTATTATTCATGCTAGAAATAATTATTTCTCACACACAATAAATTAATTCATAAAGTTTATGTTTGCAGTTTCCAAATTTATTTAATTATTTTTATTAGTTAATACTTTAAAATAATAGCTTCTAGAGATTAAATAAATTAATATAGTTAATTCAATTTCAATGTTTAGAATTTTCTTAATTTATCATTTTTATGAATGCTATTTGGTTGCTTCATAAAAATTTGTGAGTCTTGGACTGATTAGTGATTTCGGAGAGCTACCCCAACATACGTTGGGTCAACTGTTGGAATTTGTTTGGAAAGTTTGGCTGAACATTGGGTTCGATCACGAATATTCCCAAGTAGCAAAAAAAGCAGTTGACAGTTGGCTAAATATTGGCAGTAGTGGCAAACATTCGCATTTATGACTGTCATAATTTTTATATGGTTGACAATCAGGTAATGTAAAAAAAGTGTTGGTACCTATTTTTAAAATACTCGTAATATGGGCCGATGCTCTCACAATGATCGTTAGATTGCAACAGACGCCTCACAAGCAGATGCTAATGGTTACCCACTACTGAGAAAATAGTAGCAGCAAGTTTATGGGCCATATGCAGCATGCCAACTGTTGTAAACTGCTGGGGCCATACAAACAATAAATGTGTGGGCCACTCGTGGTATATCATCTGGTACTTACTGGCGAGTAGCATGCTAATGGACCACTTTTGGCATGCCAACGGTTGTTTACTTCTGGGGACATACAAGCAGCAAACTTGTGGGCCACTCGTGGCATGCCAACTGTTACTTAATGCCGCGGATGTATTAAAACAGGGTTTCCCAAACTGTGGTCCGTGGACCACCTGGGGGTTCGCCAACCCTAACTAGGGGGTCCGCGGCGAACTTCGAGAAAAATTAATATATTATTATAAAAATAAACGTAGAGTGAATAGATAAATGAAAAAAAAACTCAAAAATTCAATTTAATGCAAATGAAAAAAAAAATTATAGCAATAACAATGAATACTGAAAACAAAAGGTGATGGGTAAAATATTGTGGCTGGGCTGGTCTCTTGGTCGCTTTCCCGGAAATTTCAGAGTTGTTGGGGTGAGGTAAGGTACGTTCATTACCGGGAACTAATGCTTCTCGAAAACCCTGGTTTCTTGGTCGCTTTCCCGGAAATTTCACAGTTGTTGGGTGTACGTTCTTCACTGGGAACAGATGCTACTTGAACACCCTGGATTTTTCCACAGTAGTATATAAAAGTGCCATCGTTTCACGAGAATACCAGTCAAGCTCAAGCTTCTTTCGCGAGTGTTCTACCTATTTGTGTCTCTTTATTAATTAGTTATTTACTCCAATCCAATATGGACCGGTGGCTAAAGTCGGGATCTCTGAGGAAGCAATCAGATACTCCATCACCTACACAACAAATTTCCGTCGAGAACGTTACAGAAGACAAGTAAAATTAATCTTCAGTTGATGCACTCCAAGTTCCAGCCAGTTCCGAGCAAGTTCCAGCATTCACAGATTCAACAAGTCTCCAAATAGCTGCAGTTCAAACAGCCAGAGGAAGTGGAGTAATTAAAAAGCGTAAGTACCACGAAAGTTACTTAGATTTGGGATTTGTTGAGACTGACAAGGGTAAAGGTCAGTGTGTGATTTGCGCGGGAGTCCTCCATAACAGCTCAATGGTTCCAGTTAAACTGCGTCGTCACTTTGAGGGTAGACACCCGGAACTCCGGGAAAAACAGACTGATTACTTCAAGAGGATGCACACTGAACTGGCTGCTTCTCAAACATTCATCAAAACTCAAGCATAAACTGTAAATGAAAATTCTTTAAAAGCGTCGTATTTGGTGAGTTATCGAGTGGCACAGGCAGGTGAAGCTCATTCCATCGCCTAAACTCTCATAAAACCGTGTGTTAGTGATATTGTCTCTTGCATGCTTGACGATAAAGCAGTTAAACTTGTGACATCGGTGCCGTTGTCAAACAACACTGTAAAGAGGAGGATACTTGATTTATCAAGTGATGTGAAGGTATCACTGGTTTCTCGCATCAAACACGTTTCGTTTTCTCTCCAAATCGATGAATCTACTGACATCACGGGGTTGGCAATTTTATTGGCTTTTGTCTGCTATGAATACTCTGGAAGTTTCGAGGAGGATCTTCTTCTGTGCAAACCACTTCCTGCCAATAAAACGCGGGCAGAAATATTCCGTTTGTTGGACGATTTTTTTACGATGAACGAAATTCCTTGGACTAACTGCATTGACGTGTGCACAGATGGTGCGAAAGCAATGACTGGCTCAATGGTTGGAGTGATTACGTGGATAAAAGAAAAATCTAAAAATTGCAGTAGCAGTCATTGTGTTCTCCATAGACATGCTTTAGCGATAAAACAAATGCCTGCCAATTTTCAGAAAGTTTTGGATGAGTCTGTTCATATTATTAATTATATAAAGGCGCGGCCGTTAAATTCAAGACTTTTTGTATTACTATGGGATGATATCGGAAGCCTTTANTATGGGAAGCCTTCACAATTCCCTGCTTCTCCACACAGAAGTGAGGTGGCTGTCTCGTGGGAAAGCACTTTCACGATTACGGGAGTTACATTCTGAAGTCTTATCCCTGTTCATGGACCACAATATCAAATTGGCCAACGTTTTTAATGATGAGAGATGGCAGAGTATACTTTCGTATTTATCAGATATTTTCATGAAAATGAATGAGATGAGCCTTTCTCTGCAAGGAATGAATATCACAACTTTTGAAGCTATTGACAAAGTTCGCGCATTTAAAATAAAAATCCAGTTTTGGATTGAGTCTGTTTATAAGAAAGAGGTGGAGTGTTTTCCTGTGTTAAATGATTTTTTACATGAAAACAAACTCGATCTTGAGAAAAGCACTTTGACTGATGAAATATGTGAACATCTTCGCAGTTTGGAGAAGTCCCTCGAGCACTACTTCCCTACAGCTCGAGATACAATGCTGCAAGAACATGAATAGGTGGTCAAACCGTTTTCAGTTTCGAAAAGCCAACTAGTCTATCGTCAAGTGAATACGAATGTTTGATAGACATAACTTCAGACTCCACCTTGAAATCTACTTTCGAGCGTGATACTTACTCCCATTTTTGGCTTCGCCTGGAAAACAAAAAATTCCAACCGCTCGTTGAAAAAGCAAAACAGGTTCTTCTTCCTTTTGCCACAACTTACTTATGGGAATCTGGATTTTCTATCTACGCAGCCACCAAAACTAAATACCGAAGTTGTCTAGATGCTGAACCTCACATCCAACTCCGGCTATCAACAATTAAACCAAATATTTCAAAATTGTGCCAATTAAAACAGCCTCATTCTTCCCATTAATCACGCTGAATCTATGTTCAAATCATTAGGTTGAATTTATATTGTTCGATTTCCTACAATAGTTGTACCTACCTATCTATTCCGTTCTGTTTAATTTGATTTTTGTGTTGTAAATAAAGTTGAGTTTTTAAATATAATTTTTTTATAGTGATATTCCCCTCCGCCACTAATAACAAGGCATGGCCTGGCTAATTTACCAAACTTTTATCTACCCAAAACTGCAAATTTAGTGTCATGTATCTAAATCTGAGTACTTGAGTAAGAGGGGTCCACGGTAGATATTGTTCCGTGGAAGGGGTTCGCAAGCCAAAAAGTTTGGGATCGACTGTATTAGAAGAATGCTAATGGGCCAAGTATGGCATGCCAACTGTTGCTTACTGCTGGGGACATAAAATCAGCATACTTAGGGTCCTTTTATGGTATGCCAACTGTTCCTTATTACTGAAGAAACATGATCAGCAAGCTTATGTGCTATTTATGGCATGCCAACTATATGTATTTGTGCAGTAGCAAAGAGTGTATGTGAATTCACTCAGATGTCTGACTGGCTGACTGTAGTGAACCTGCTTTTGTGTTCTCTGGGTACTCTGTTGTCGCCATAACGACCCACAGAGAACTGCCTTGCTGGGCATGCTGTCCCAGGTGTATCTTCATCCGTACATGGTGCGGCAGGGTCTTCTCAAGGCGGCGTCACGACACAGGGCATCGTGATGCTTGCAGTTGGTGGTGGTGCAGCATCGGCTACTGGTTTTTCGGCCTCTGTGGTTGTTGATGTGGTTCCTTCTCTTCCTCCACTATCCCTGAGGGCATTTAAATGCTGGGCCTCGTGGGGAAGACCAAGTGCCCTGTAGGATGGTGGCAGGTGACATACATGCTGCCTCATTGGTATGGTGGCAGAGCATGAAAAGTTCTCTGGACAACAGTTATGCCCAAGACATCTGATATTTCTTCACATGGATGCACAGCTGAGACTTGAGATACTGGTTCCTGTGCTCTCTGGGATTGGCACGGGGATGGTAAATTACAGTCATGCTCTGCGTGACTCCCCACTTGGTGCAAATGTCATGCCATTTTTGTTTAACGAATTGCGTACCATTGTCCACTTCTAGCATCCTGGGGTATCCCCATCGTGGCAAATAACTCTTTCTCCAAGACGGATGCAATGTTGTTTGTGTACACACCAGGCAGCCCATACAATTCGGTCCACCTGTAGAATAGGTCTGTAACTCCCACCACGAAGAATAGGTCTGTAATGCCCACCAGGAACGTTTTCCTCATTGATGTTCTGGGGTAGGGGCCCATGAGTTCGAGGGACACCATCTTGAATGTCTCCTTAGTTGTTCTGAATTGCTGCTGCTGTTGGCTATTGGCATGTCGAGCCTTAAAGTAGTTGCCTGGCAAGCACTCTCGCACACATTGACGTATGTCACTGGATATGCTGGGCCAATGTAAGTGCATAATAAGTTAAGTATGGTTTGTTTAGCACCAGGGTGACCTGCAAACTGGGTGCCATGCACGAAGTTGAGTACATCTGCGCACTGCACAGCTGGCATTGTCAGCTTCCAATATGTACATTCTCCGTTTGGCCTAGTTTCCTGCCAATTGTCAAGCACTCACTGCTTGAAGGTGGCCTGCTGGCCGCAGAGTACCACTTTAGCTTGCGCTTCTGATTCTGTCACTTGTAATGTTACTACCGCATCAAAAATATTATTGGGGCATAAATTTGATGTAATGCTTATGTAGGTGCAGGTTGGCATTTTGTGCATGATCCTACCAGCATTCTCAGTACGAGTAAGTCATGCATCCCACCCAACTCCTCTTCATCATGCATGGTGTTCACATCACCGGGTGACCTAGACAGTAGTTCAGTCAGCTGGTACTCTGTACCTGGCATATGCTCTACATTGAATTCGTATGCTTACAGCAGCATAGATCAGTGGGTCAGTTTGCTCCACACTCCACATTAACTGCGCCACCATACTAGGCAACGGATGTCAGTATGCAACCTGAAGCACTGTTACTCCAAATATGGATGGTACTGTTTGAATGCCCATTCTACTGCAAGACATTCCTTCTTGTTGATGTTGTAATGCCTTAATGTCGGCCCGAAATTGGTACTACTGTAGTGTACCATGCAGTGTTCGCTGTTGTCCCCATGTTGAAATGGGACTGCGCCTAAGTCTTGTTTGCTGGTGTCCATTTTGACATAGATATTTTGACTGGGGTCGTAGTGCACTAGGGCCTTGCACTCCCTAAATAAGCTCTTGATGGCCAGGAAACTGTCTTCCGCATTGGTGTTCCATTAAAACTTATGGTTGGATGACATGAGTGTGATGAGAGGTGAGTTATTGTTGCAAAATCTTGGATGAACTCACGCAACCAGTTAAGCAGCCCAAAAAGTTCCCTGGCCTGTTTCATTGTGCGATGTCTCTCATATTCCTCCACCACATGCCGTTGCTCTTAGTTGGGTCTGTTGCAGTTCTCGTCCACAATATGGCCTAGGAAGTCAAGCTGCAAATTGCCAAGATGGCACTTGTGGTTTTCACATGTTAACCAGTTGATGGCGAGATGTTCGAGTACTAATGAAAGGTGGTGATTGTGGTCTTCCCACAACTCTGACCAGATGACAATCATCTAGGTAGGTGAGTGTGAAGTCGCCTACCAGACTGTCCAGTACTCGAACCATCATGGCTTGGAATGGCAAAAGCAGAATTGAAATCGACTTTCATCAGGTGTGGTCTATCTGCCAGTTTCACTGGAACCTGTCAATAGCCACTGCACAGATCTAGGGGAAACATGACTTTGAACTTAGCTAGGATATTGAAAGCATCTTTTACACTGATGTAGGGAGGTGGGGCACTTGTGGTAACCAGGTTGACTGGCCGGAAATCGATGCGAAAACGCCAGATGCTGCCCTTCTTTGGCACTGACAATGGCGGAGTTGTAGCTGCTTTTCATAGGTTCGATTACCCCCTCTGCTAGCATCTTGTGTATCTGTTCTTTGATTATATTGCTCTGATGGCTAGGATAACTGTGTGGTTGTGTGGAAATTGGTCGGTTGTGGTTGGTGGTATTGCATGTTCCACAACATTGGTATATAGTAATGGATAGGCAGATGCAAACACATCACGTTGTTCATCCAGCACTTGCTGTACCATGTCATGGTAAGCTGGTAGCACCTCGTGGGCCAGGTCGTCAAACTTGTATATGGGTGCACTGTTGCTAGAGGGGTGATCTAGGTTGTACACCATTCTACATTCCCTCGTGTCAAAACGAATCCTCCTAGCGGCTGGTTCAATGGTTATGTTTTCGTAAGATAGCAATGAGAGATTGAGAAATGTGTCTTCGCATAGCTCGGTAATGACGAGGGCCATCTGTGGTTGTTTCGAGATGTATGTGTACCGTGATGTCTGCTTATCCCATGGTTTCCCCACTGTTGCTGCTTGTCGCTAATTGCAATGTCTCTCTGTGGGTCTGCAGAGCTCTCACGAAGTTGTAGTATGCTGCTGTGTCGATAAGAGCATAGCACTTCACATTGTTGATGTACACTGGAATGCTTCTGAACTTACTTGTGGTTGTTGGCTGATCGATGAGGAGCTGCTGCAGTAGGGTTTGTTGTGGTGTCAATGTCTGTGTCAGCACGTAATGGTAGGGGGAGTCGATGTCCAGCCAGCCTACCCTGTATGTATGTTTCCTGATAGTGGTGAACTGTTCTCTGTGTCCAGAGTAATTCACTTGTTTCTGCCAGGGTTGTCACTATGCCAGTGGTACTGCTGGCCTGGGCAGTTTTTCTATGGATAGGGTCGCTTTTACGTCTTATCCCATATGCACTTGACACTTGTGGTTGTCACAGTTTCGGTTGGGGTGGTGATTACTTGAGTATTATGTGTGTAGTGTCTTTATGGTTTGTGTTGTTGTTACCACTGTTGTCCTGATTCGTTTGTTATCTGCCTAACTTGGTTATTGTTTTCCACAGCACATTCGTGTCGTGGTTTTTGTGTTTGCTTGTGGTGTCTCCAAAATCATAATGGACCACTTGAAGGCAACAAATGGGCTGCGGATTAGCTGTGCTAATGCACTTCGGTACTCAGGCAGTACAGTGCTGGCTACTACTTCAAGTACTTCAGTCACTGGCATGTGTATGTATTTCTGCTGCAGTAAGTGTATTTTCCGCATAACAAAGGACATTAGAGTCTCCTGAGGTGACTGGGTGTCCAGTACTGTGTGATCTCATGCTTGTAATGAGGAGAATGTACTGGTGAATCAACAAAGAAATGTCGAAAAGAAAGTTTCCCATCACATCCCATAGTGATTTACAGATTGCCACCACTGTCTGGCATATCCAGTCAATTCTCCCCCGACTCACTTGGATCACTCTTCTTTGAATATCCTAAACCAGTGTAATTGGCTCGTGCAATCGTCGAGGAAGGCCTGGAGGTCTTCTGTCAGTGAATTTGCGAATGTGGGGGACAACTGAAAACGAGTGGGCGTATTGTAGAGTGAGTGGCTGATATTCGTTCTGTTCTGTACCGATACCCTATTCTGTGCTAGGTCTGATAGTAATTGGTATGGCGGGGACTGTGCTAGTAGTACAGCAAAAGTGTTGACGGGGCACAGACTTTGTATAGCTGCTTTGCTATAGAAGGTTGTGCACAATGTGTCAAACATGCCTGGTATTTGTAAAATTGTTCCTCATTTGCCGTCCACACATTTACTGGTATGCACCACTGATGGGACTGATGTCCACATAGCTGCCATTTGAGAAAGTCTATCCTTTTGCCAGAGAAAAATGGCTGTTGGTAGAGTGTTGGTGACAGTTGATTACTACTGACTAAATATGGATTGTTAGTTGCTTCGGACGGACTGTCAGCACAACACACACAGGTGAAATGTCCCTCGCGGATGCACACATGTTCCCGCAATGTAACACACTGGGGGTGATAAGGCTGTTGACATTGTACCAACATAATTACTGTTCATCCAATTCCATCGCACCAAAAAATGTTTGTACAGTGCTAGTACGAACGTAACTGTACTGGTTGTTGTTGTGTGTTGACTAGCTTCGTAGCATTGTTAAACAGCGAATACTTTCGAATTACAAAGATCTAAATGTCCTTTGTAAAAAGTAATTAATTTATAAAACAAAGAAATTGTTCCATCTTAAACTATAATTAACTCCAAGCATTAAAGTTCGTGCACTATTCAGAAAGCGAACCACGGGCCACCTCCATTACGCCCTGCAAATTTACCAGAATCCAGCTGTAATTGTAAAAAAACAACATTAAAATTTTGCTCTTGGACTTAAACAATGATTTAAGCCGGGAAGCAGTGGCCTGGTGTAACTGTCGCTGAGACTGATTAATATTTCCTACCTTCCATGCATATTTGCACAACATCAGGTTCCCTAGTCCCCAGTGCATAATTGCAGATATATAGCAGTTTCTTCTTTGGGCCTGTATTCTTCCTCTGTGTTGGTACTTTCGGGGTGGGGTAAAAGAGATGAAACATTTTGCAGGTAGCCACTTCCTCTTTCCCTCCTCCGCATAGCTTGTAACATAGAACGTTTGCACATTGTCAGTCCCAATGATAACATTGTTTCTGTTGAAGTTGAATACATAGTCATTCATTTACTCATAGCAGAATTGTAACAATGCGAAACCGTGCAGAAATATAAAGGAACAAATCTAAAACATGTTTAGTTTCCCAAATGGTTAAACACCAGGAATGAAGGGATAGGTGGATTTTAGCATTGAAGGTAATGTTTATACGTTAGTGATTCCACCTGAGAATAAACTGCATTGTCAAATGAAAATGCGTGTCATAGTCATAAATTTAGTAAATGCTTCATTATTAGTATTACTATTAAAATAAAATATATAAATTTACATTTTCGGCTAAATCATTTTTATTAAAAGCAGTGAGCATGAGATGTGAAGGAGTGACTGAAGAGATGTGGGCAGCTCTTAACATTGAGGCCCTAAGAGCCGAATAGATGTGAAGGAGTACCGAGATGTAATGGTATTGGAGATTCTGTAATTTTTTTAAGGAAAAAGGGCATTAATTTTTGCATGCTGCAAAATTGTAACTATTTCTGTATATTAATTTTTATTTATTACATTTAATGGTTTTGTATAATTTAACTGTTCATAAAGAACAATGTGCATAACGTGTAGAAGGGTTATAAAGTTGTATTTATTTTATTTCTTCATTCATAATTTTCTTTCTTAAGGCATCATTCTAATGTTAAATTTTAGAGAGCAAGTAGTTGTTATATATCTGTAAAGATTTTGTTACTTTTGTTTTATAATTTGATTAACTTTTCTGTATTAACAAAGCAAACATTTAAGTTTATACACATATATGCATATACACAATTGTACATGCATGCACACTTGTGTATATTTAATGCATATGCACATAAAAACACCTGTATATAAGAAAGTTTGACTTAGGAAAGGACTCACGAAATTTCTGGATCCGCCCCTACCTTCCACCTTATTGAAAATCTGTGAAAGTTCGTCAAGAACTTTTGAGAAATAAATAGTGAAGTTGTAGTGCCTCTAAACTAAAGTTGACAATGTTTTAATTGCGTTGTGACACTTCACTGGGGCCTGAAAGGCACTTACACTCTTTAACTGTAACATCATTTTTAGTTTCTAATTACATGAATGTTAAGATTTTTGAAAATGTTTACAAAGTTTGGCACTGTTAAACCCTGCTTGGTAATTTATAATTTGCATGCACTGTTACACAATATCCACTGGAGAGCCCAAAAAAAGGGATAGGCGTGCGTATGCAAATAACAGAGGTATGGAACCAATTATAGTAACGCGATGCGGTCGGCAGCGCCTATATAAGACAACAAGCGTATGGCAAAGTTGCTAGATCGGTTACTGCTGCTACAATGGCAGGTTACCAAGATTTTAGTGAGTTTGAACGTGGTGTTATAGTCAGCACACGAGAGATGGGAGACAGCATTTCTGAGATAGCGATAAAATTTGGATTTTCGCGTACGACCATTTCACGAGTGTACCGTGAATATCGGGAATCCGGTAAAACATTAAATCTTCGACATCTCTGCGGCCGGAAAAAGATCGTGAACGAACGGTACAAACGACGACTGACGAGAATCATTAAACATGACAGACGTGCAACCCTTTCTCAAATAGGTGCAAATTTCAATGCTAGGGCATCAACAAGTGCCACCGTGCGAACTATTTAACGGACCATCATTGATATGGACTTTCGGAGCCGAAGGCCCACTCGTGTACTGTTGTTGGCTGCACGATACAAAGCTTTACGCCTCGCCTGGGCCCGCCAACACCGCCATTGGACTGTTGATGACTGGAAACACGTTGCCTGGTCTGACGAGTCTCGTTTCCAATTGTATCGGGCGGATGGACGTGTACGGGTATGGAGACATCCTCATGAATCCATGGACCCTACATGTCAACAGGGGACTGTTCAAGCTGGTGGAGGCTCTGTCATGGTATGGGGCGTGTGCAGTTGGCGTGAAATGGGACCCCTGATACGTCTAGATATGACTCTGACCGGTGACAGATACGTAAGCATCCTGTCCGATCACCGGCACCCATTCATATCCATTGTGCATTCCGACGGACGTGGACAATTCCAGCAGGACAATGCGACACCCCACACGTCGAGAGTTGCTACCGAGTGGCTCCAGGAACACTCTTTTGACTTTAGACACTTCCATTGGCCACCGAAATCACCAGACATGAACATTATTGAGCATATCTGGGTTTCCTTGCAACGTGCTGTTCAGAAGAGATCTCCACCACCTCGCACTCCTATAGATTTGTGGACTGCTCTGCAGGATTCATGGTATGAGTTGCCTCCTTCATACTTTCAGACATTAGTCGAGTCCATGCCACATCGTCTTGCGGCACTTCTGTATGCTCGTGGGGGCCCTACACGATATTAGGCAGGTGTACTAGTTTTTTTTTGGCTCTTCAGTCTATATTGAACAAAGTTCTATATTTTTTATCAAAATTCATTCATAACCCTAAAAATTAGAAGAAAATTTAATTAAAAAATTTGTTTTAATAAAAAATAAATTTTTATAAAAAAAATTGAAAATATAGACCCACCGCCTTGGATTTTTAATAACGATTTCCCGTTTGTGCGGAAAAAATTAATGAGGAGAGCATCGCCGAATTAACTAATTTAACTGTTTATGAAAGGTTTTTAAAAAATTTAGATGAGTTTGTCACCACTGCATTTATGGCTTACAATATCTGGCATACATATCCCCTTCTTCACCTTCAATCCAATATAATTCCCCCACCCACACAAACATGTAGGCACCACGTACATGCTAAGGCACCATGTGCATGCTAAGTTACAAACACACCTTCTCCCCACCCCTACCAATGTTCCAAATCATGTTATCGGCTCCAGTCATTCACCTTCGCCCTACCCCTCTCCACGCCCTCCTTTGCATACATATACTTGCTTACAAAATGCTTTGGGGCCTAGTCTCCCACCTGCTGCTGCCATTGCTCGCCTTAAAGTATAAAGTGTCACCTTGACTTTTCTAATCGTCAAGCGGCAGATGTTTGCATGCTGTCCCAGAAGAAAGAAAATAATTTCGGAGATCATTGCGTACGGGAGGCTACACTCGCTCACAGTTTTACAAACGAAAAACGAACTCGCCTTTCACCCGAAAGAATTCCTGCTGATGTATGCACATTATTAAGTTCGGTATGTGTACAAGAGACTTCTGGCATACCTGTAGCATAACGAATATATCTGTGACTGCCTGCTGCGCAAGGAGCGCTTCGAAGTCTGAGCCGTCTCCATTCGAGACACTCCACACTTCCACAGTTGGTGCAAGGCATGGCATCGCACAGCAGCAGCCACCACCACTAGCTACCACAACCACCACCATAAAGGGCACCACACAGTGAAAAAAAACATGAATAGTTCTGCAGACTAGACGACTACCGACCTCATGCAGTTAACCATATCAAGTCTCCATCCCAGTACCCGCACCACCTGGCACCCGATCACATATACATATGACGATTGGCTTCCAACACACGAGAGCACCACGAAGACCATCATCGGCACCAGCAGAAGTTGGTTGATGACTGCTACAGTTGCTCCTTTCGCAACACTATGACCTAAAATACACAAGGTAATGTACACCATCTCTTTCTAATTAGGCACAGTGAAAAGTTATCACAATCCCTGGATTCTGGCGAGTGGGGTGCTAGCTGGGCGACTCACGGAATGAGGGTGCTGTAAAAACATGAAAGCCTGCGAAAGTGTGAATTATGCTCGCATCTACTAAGCACTGGAACGTGCATACAATCTAAGCATCACAAACGTCGAAGGAGAGTTAAAAGTTGATTTTATTGGCAGAATCTGGTGTAATGGTCAAAGTCTGTGATGTATATAACATGAGGCCAGATGTAGCCCTAACATGCAGCATCGACAAGTCGGAGCTTAATGAGGGCGAAACCATCATCAACAAAGAAGGCATCCAATATAGGTATTACTATATTACGAAATATATCTAACGGGCCAGGAAACAGTTATTCAATTCAGCGTAGAATGCAACGACGAAATGTATAGACTCATACCGGACGAAAAACTGAACTAATGTTATCCCATTTGTCTGACAGACCACGACTTGTAGCAGCCTACCATACGAGGTGAAGACAAGTTTGCCGAATGAAGATGGGGAACGACAGTGGAAATTAATGGGTAATTAATATATTAAAAACACGAAATAAACCATATCCACCTAATTTCAATAAAACACCAGCCATAATTATTGAGCCAGAAACAGGAGCTTCTACGTGAGCTTTAGGTAATCATACATAAACAAAAAATATAGGTATTTTAACTAAAAATAAAAAAATTATACATAAATAAAAAATAAAATAATAATAATTAAAACAAAAAATTAAAGAACAAGTAAGTCTACGAAAAAAAGAATAAAAATATGAAATACAAACTAATATAGGAAAAGATAAGAAAATAAAAAAAAAAATTGTGTTTGTAGCATAGCAACATAGTATAAATAAATGTTTTAGTAATTTATAGCTGTTATTTATACTTGTATGTGTTTGGTGTGTGTTACTGTGTTTAAACCAAAAATTAGAAAAATTGAATATAAGATAATTGTAAAAGTGTTACATGAATAAAATGTGTATATAATTTTAAAATATTTTACAATTTTTTATTTATATTTCTTATGTTCCCCATAAATTCAGGAAAACAAAAATTAAAAGTGTAGTGGTAAAAATAACTTAGTAAATATTTAGTTTTTAAAAACTAATATTTAAAGGGGAAAGATAATGGAAAATGAGGTGTTAAAAAATACTATAGCAGGTTCTGCTACTTGTGCAAATCTGATTCGGTGGTGTCCAGGATGCCTATAAAACAGCAGTTCGTACAGCCCTTGTGTGATTTTCACCTTGCCCTTGCCAATCTGCATCACATCATTTGGCAAAAACAAACCCTTGTTTCCCAGAAACCATTTATCCTCGTGGTGACTTGTCGCCATTCTGATCGGAGTAGGAAGCATTGCTGTAGCCAACCAGAGCACTCACTTCGGACCCGTGCTCTCGTTTTCCTTTATGTTTTTGCATACAAAGCAAATCGGCCAGGGGCTCATCGTCTTCGTTGCTAGTGAAGTCCTCTTTCGATTCAGGCAGTTCCGGACTTCTTTTTCGTTTACAAGTCAGGGTCAGCCCTTCCAACTTTTTTCTCAAAATTATTAATTTATAAAATATTTCTAATGCATTCTTGAGGGGGAAAAAGTTAGCAATAAAAATTAATATATTCAATACATTTAGTTTTAAAAAGAATTGCAGTTATTAATTTTATTTGGTAAAAGTTTAAGTAGTATTGCTGTCTAAATAATAAAAATAAATTTAAAACAAAACTGTATTACTAAATGTGTGCGTCAAGCTTAATGCTAAAGGCAGATGTAATATTTATTTAACTTTTGTCAAATATTTTTATGAGAAAGGGCTATATATATAAGAAATGAAGCACCTAACCAAAGAAAGCATATTTCATTTATTAAGGTTTTTTTACATCAGAAATATATATATAGGATATTTCAGAAGTGATGGTCATAAATGTAGGGATGAGACGTCAAAATTAAGAGAAGCATACAAATTCCAGTAAACATGGGTCTGGAAATCAACAATTTACGAGATAATGTCCGTTTTGTGCTGGTTGGGGCCTACTGAAAGCTAAGTACGAATTCCAACAAAAAGAGTGACACTGTGATCTAATGTAGCAATCATGAGACAGTACAAGTCATAATTGTGACTTCACCACCACCGAAATGTGATTGAACATACACAAATGGTTTGGGTGAAACAAAAGTTACGTCTGTGAATACACAAGGTACAGTACAGCATGAACATGTTAATAAAAGACATTTACAGTAGGTGTTCAAAAGTTGGCCATGCACATTAATACATGTGTCTAGTCGTCTTCTCAAAGGCCCGCGAATGCGCTCGAGCAATCTGGGGTCATTCTTCATTTGCTGGAAAGCCTGTACAATCCAATGCTGCAATTCTTCATGTGGGGCAATATCTGCTGTATTGTGTAAACTAACCTTTTGGCAAAACCCTATATACAAAAATTCTATGGATTTAAATCCGGTGATCTAGGAGGCCACTGTACAGGTTCTCATTTACCTATCCACTGGTCACCATAGCATCTGCTTAGATATCCTATTACATTTAGAAGGAAATGTGCCAGTGTACCATCGTGCATAAACCACAGATACCAGTGTTGCTGCAAAGGCATGTTATACATTATAGAGAAATGTTGGAAGATAGTCCCACAGAAAGCGCAGGAGGTACCGTTCTCCGTTTAGCCTCTGTGGTAGAAAATGTGGTCCAATTAGACAGTCGCTGAGTATTCCTATTCCTACCCAGACATTGAAAGAGAACGTTTGTTGATGTCGTGCCTGTTTTACTGCATTAGGATTGACTGAAGCCTAAACATGAAAGTTGTGGAAATTATAAATGCTGTCACAGGTAAACCCAGATTCGTCTGTAGTTACGATATTGTTTAAAAACTGGGGATCTAGTGCTTCCTGGTGTTGTATCTGCTGGCATAAATTCAATCTGGGAAAGAAGTCTGTGTTCTTGCGAAACTTGCACACATTGGACATGGTATGGGTACAGAAATTGGCGATGAAAGATTCGCCATACAATGCTTACACTTATTCCCTCTTGCATAGCCACCCATCTAGTCGAAGTTCCTGGGTTTACATCTAAACATTCTAACAAACTTTCTTCTAAATAAGGGACTATGGTTCTCGGTATACCTGGTCGTTGGTGGTGTGCAAAAGACCCGATTTTTTTAAAGGTGTTTATGGATTCTGATTAGTATTCGCCTGTCAGGATGCCTTCTGTGAGGAAATGCTTCTGCATACAGCCACGCAGCTTCGACTGCATTGACATTGGCTTTGTCGTACATGAAGTGATATCGGCATACTTTATATTGCTATAATCGTTGCCCATATTTACAACACCTTTACACAAGTAAATCATGCTTGTGTACTTACTGTTCCACAGACCTTTCATGCACAATGTACTGCGCTGATCGAAGTGCACTCCTCATGCCCCTCCCTCCATGCACGCGCGGTAGCTAGCCTTCCCCTATTTTTGTTTGTGTTAATTTTTGCATAGGCTTTTGGTCACTCACTGTTCGTTTTGGCACCAACTCGTTGGCACTTATCCAGCCTTGATATGATTACATGATTTACTGGTGTAAACGGACCTGCTGCTTTACCATGCAGGTAAGTTAAATGTTTTGGAGTGTTTTTTTTTTTTTAAGTTTTTATGACATTGTTTAAGGGTTAACTTCACCGGATTTTTCGCTGACCGTTTGTATTCAAATTTATTTTTTGGCCTCCCATTTTAAATTATAGTTCGGTTATCTTCACGCGGTGCAGTGACTGTGTTTTTAATGTTCTGGTATTACCTTGTGTAAGTTTTTTAATGTTTTGCTTTCGGTTAGCCCAAGCCAGTGATGTGTTGCACCTTAATGCGGAAGTCAAATGTACCACACTGCTTTCGCTTGGTCGCATTTGGTTGAAGTTAATTTTTCACCCACCTGCAGGTTTTTTAATTAAGGCTTATGTGTTGTGATATTAAGATTATTTTTATTATGTTTTGTAATTCTAGTCATAATAATTGGTAATATTTGAATGTATTTCTGGTACGCTGACATAGAAAGTGGTTTTAAACTCGGCTCCGTATAAACACCTCCCGTACGAATTTTTCAATCAATGTTTTTATTTTAACTACTACAGTGCCGGCGACTTTGTTCGGCTCAATTTTGAGTGCGTGTCGTGTGCGTGGCTGTCCATTGTGTAACAGTTTTAATATTATGTATGTTAATTATTTTCTTGTCAGGCATATATATTTTGGTGGCCCTTTTATATTAATTTAGAGCCTTGTTGCTTGAACTGTAAGGTGCTTTAATGTGATTATTGAATTTTACAGCCAAATATTGTCAAACCAGATAAGCTGAATTTTGGTAATACTTTTATATGTATTGTTATTAAGATATTATACGAGCTTCATTATACAAATAAATGTTGATTGCAAATAGATTTGTAGTGTTTATGTTTTTATTAAACTTGTGTACACCACAAATATAATCTGTGCAACTTTATGCTATTTTGCTCATATTTCTATTGTTTTCTGTTTCATGCACAATGGCCGAGGGTGTCGGTTGGTTGTATGGACTGCAGAATGGAGAACTCATATATTTCCTGACGTATTCGGATGAGTCCTTCGTCTTCACCGATGGCGACTGTGGAGGATTTGCAACGAGCAGCGGTCGCCTTTTAGTGGGGCCGCAGACGCGAGTCCAGTCATGTCGTGGAGGGGGCGAGCTCGGTGAGTGGCAGCTCCTTCAAATAAGTTATTATTCCAGTCTATCCGAAATATCCCTGTACTTTCCCTAATAGAGCCCCGCGCTGTGTTGTTCTATATTGCGGTTGCAAAAATTTTTAATTTGCGTTTGTGCGATGACAAGACCCTACTGCGCGCATTTTCAGTCAAATAAAAGGTATATGCCTTACAGCTGTTTATTGAGGACATTAATTTTTCTGATGTTTTATTTTGCAACTTTCACCAAATGGTTCTTGCTCATGCCTTGCCAGCACGTATCAAGCGTGCATGCAAACGTGATTCCGTTCACCGTTTTCAGCGGCCAGGTGAGCCGTTTATAAGTTTGTTGAGTCGGTGGTCACCCATCTACGGGCTTTGTGTTTAGAATTACCCGAGGAATAAATAGTTAAAATAGTGTAGGAAAAATTTGCGCCCCTTGTACGTACATTGCGTACGTTGTTGCCGCTTATGAAAACTATTTCAGAGCTCTGGGCACTTGCAGTAGAAAAGAAAGTCAGCTTTCCGCCACAGCACAATATCGATAGGCTTTTTCTCCGCCTATGCAATCAGTCCCTACACAAGCACGTGCCGGTGATGTTAACATGGTATGCGATAGAATGGAAAATCACAGTAGTAGTTAGGAAATGGCGGTTCAAACACAGCTTCGTGACAGGGAGCCAGGGAGCCCGAACCTTACCAAGCAAAATATAAACATCATGCGTTTTCATTACGCTTAAATGACGGTTTTTTTCGGAGTTTTCCCTCGAAATATCCCTTTTTCCCCCCAAAAAAGTTAAAAGTTCCCTTTTTCCCTAACAATTTCCCAAATTTTCCACAAATGTGTCGATGACTCCATAATCTGCCTCAGTGAATCCTTTTTGGGCAATGAGGGATTGAGATATTTTTACGAAAATACATTTAAAGTATTATTATTACATCATGCTCTTGCATTCCAACCCAGGAAGGTTATCTCAGAGACTTCCTAAAATCTATTAACATTTAAGTCCTCCCTACAAGATATACATCATGCTCTTGCATTCCAGGCCAGGAGAGTTATCTCAGAGTCTTCCCAAGATCAATTAAAATTTTTAAGTCCTTTCAACGAGATGATATTCTTAACGCTCTTGCATTCAAAGCCAGGAGGGTTATCTCAGAGTCTTCCCAAAATCAATTAAAATTTTTAAGTCCTTTCAACGAGATGATATTCTTAACGCTCTTGCATTCAAAGCCAGGAGGGTTATCTCAGAGTCTTCCCAAAATCAATTAAAATTTTTAAGTCCTTTCAACGAGATGATATTCTTAACGCTCTTGCATTCAAAGCCAGGAGGGTTATCTCAGAGTCTTCCCAAAATCAATTAAAATTTTAGTCCATCCTACTGATATACTTCATGCTCTTGCATGCCAAGCCGGGAGGGTTATCTCAAAGTCTTCCCAAATTCTAAAATAATTTAAGTCCTTCCTACTAGAAGATATACATCACATGCTTGCATTCCAAGCTGAGAGGGATATTTCAGAGTCTTCCGAAAATCAATTAACATTTAAGTCCTTCCTAATAGATTAAATACTTCACACTCTTACATGCCAAGCCAAGAGTGTTATCTCCAAGTCTTCCCAAATTTTCGTGTTTGCGAGAAAAAACGTGCTGTACGCTCAGTCAGTATGCAAAAGTCATGTACATACTTACGTACATGTGCGAGCGTGTCCACTCCCAAGACCAAAGTGGCAGGCAGTATCACGCACCCCGCCTCCCTATAGTTCCAAAAAAATTAACTAATAATATCAGAATTCGCCGATTTACACACACATATCACCTACCTTTACCTAACTGAAGCAGCGTTGTCCTACCAATTACCATCTTCAGAAGCATACCTACACAGATGGGTATTCCGTTATAGCCGCAGACCTCTGCCAGCATTCTCGGGAGAGAAATGGCGTTTTCTCACAAATGCGCAAACACAAAACACGGAAAAGTTATTCAAAGAAACTTGTTTAAATAATAAATGTTTCTGTTAGAGCCCCAGGCCCCTGCATATATGCAGGGCCCCGACTCGCTGAGAGACATAGGTTTTTATTTACAGCACGGCGTGAGCGATGCAAATGATATATATTTAAAGCAATATAATTTTTTTCTTTTGCTACACCAAGCCCGACGCGAGTTTCGGAAAATATGTAAACTAGTATAACTATTAGTTTTGCAACAGTCAGGCTGTGTGCGACGCCCACCTCCAAGGCAACAGACATTAGCATAATGTGACGTTCTTTAAAAATAATTANGGAAACATATGGCACCTAGCAATAGCCGATTTCTCAACCTTGCACGTCAAACAAAGAAACATCGCTTCTCATCCTGATTGTCCTGCTTTTGAGAGCATTATTTTTATTTTGTATCTTCCGATGACTAGCTCGGTTAACCCGGAGGCTCGGTTGACCGGGGCTCGGATAATCGGGAGTCTACTGTAGTTCCCAATAAATTAAATAAGTATTTGAGGATTCGCCGATTTACACACACACACACACACACACACACACACACATTTTCTACCTTCACCTACCTGATGCAGCGTTGTCCTCCCACTTACCATCTGCATAGCATAACCAAACAAATCGGTATTCCGTTATAGCCGCAGAACCCTTGCCAGCGTCCTCGAGAGAGAAATTACATGTTCTTACAAATGCGCCAACACACAACGTGGAAAAGTAATTCAAAAATCTTGTTTAATTAATAAATGTTTCCGTTACAGTCCCAGGCCCCTGCCATGATGTGAGCCCCCCGACTCGCTGAGAGATATAGGTTTTTATTTACAGCACGGTGTGAGCGATGGAAATGATATATATTTAATGTAATATATTTTTTTCCTTTTGCTACACCAAGCCCGACGCGAGTTTCGGAAAATATGTAAACTAGTATAACTATTAGTTTTGCGACAGTCAGGCTGTGTGCGACGCCCACCTCCAAGGCAACAGACATTAGCATAATGTGACGTTCTTTAAAAATAATTANACAGTCAGGCTGTGTGCGACGCCCACCTCCAAGGCAACAGACATTAGCATAATGTGACGTTCTTTAAAAATAATTATTATCCTCAGATACGGCAGGCATTAGGTTAATGGGACGTTGTTAAATAAATAATTATTATCCCCCAGACACAGCAGGCGCGTCCACCTCTCCAAAACGAGCAGCATTCCAAAAAAATATTCCAAGTTCGTTATAGCTCCGTCCCCTGACCCTGTGTGCGAGTGAGAGTGTAGTGTAAAACACTTTGTAAAATAATTATCAAGACGTTACAGTCAGACATGCCAAAAGCGTCAGACATACCTTAGCACACTGACATATGCTAGCACTTCCAAGACACAAGTATCAGAGCTATGCCACGAGAAAATAATAATATGTTTAAATACGGTGTATGCTCGACCAGTCAGTACGCAAATTAGTATTACACCACACACATACACACTTTAGCACGAGTTTCGGAAATAAATATATACATAAAGTATTAATATTATGAATATTTTGCTACAGCCAGGCTGTGCGCGACGCCCGACGACTCGCCGAGAAATACGTTGTACACACCATCGCTCCAACCCGATGTGAGTTTCGGAAAAATATGTAAACTAGTATGATTATTTGTTTTTTCAACAGCCAGGCTCTGCGCGACTCCTCCCGAGGAATACGTTTTACATATGCTATACGCTCACGGCGTCAGTAAGCAAAATTCATTCACACACGTACAGCAGACCCGTCCATTGTTGGTCTTGCTCCCAAGATGCTTAACTAGATACTAACTGATATAATGCTTAGAAAGTCGTTTTGCACACGGCCCAGCTGGCGAGAGTTTCGGAAATAGGCAAACTATTTAAAGTATTATTAATTGTTTGCTACAGACAAGCTGTGCGGGGCTTCGACGACTCCCCCCGAGAAATTTGTTTATACATTTGCTGCAATGGCCCTTCATTATATGACTCCTTTTTTTCGGCAATGGAAGTTGAAGGATTTTCCTAACATGCCGCAAGAGGCTCTCATCTCTGATTGGTTATGCAACACTAAGGATACCAACATTGAAAAGATAGTATCATTCATCATGGCTGAAGAATGAGCATATTCATTACCCTCCTATCATGTAACGTCTCACATCGTATAAGCATAGCAGGATCAAAGTTCCGATTTGTTTATGATACACAACACACCCTCGTCAATTATCACATAAGTATTTACACGCCTAATATCCGTCTCGTTTAAGATACGATCGCCAAAAGAAATTCATAGACATCACTCCCAACATCGCGAAAGGACTACGTGTCTGACTGGCTCTCGTAACTTTAAATATTTCATCAACACATGCAAACAAAGATTACCGAGTAAGTTACACCAAAAGGGTAAAAAATACATATTCATCACTAGATATGTTTTCTACTGTAGGGAGTGAATGTTTTATAAACATATTAATATAGGTTTCTTTACCCTTGTCGAAACCATTGCAGCAACCAATCTACTTACCCCTAACGCAAATACTACTACAAGCAGTGGCCGGACTTCCTTATTGCACCGCATCAGTGACAATGAAGCAGTCGTGCGGTCAAGATGATGCTTTACCAAACCCAGGGAGTTAGTTTCGACGTAGCCTGTGAGAAAAGTTTGACAGTGCAGCAGCAGCAGCAGCATGGGACGCCATTTAGCAGCGGATGCGATTTACATATGTTAAACTTATTCATGCACACTCTTACATTGGAATTGTTTACTGATAATAACACAATAGAGCATAGTGACTCTGATTGGTTAAGGGATATCAACACCTACAAGCAAGCACCATTCATCATGGATGAAGAATGTTCGTATTCATGTTATCTTATCATGTTACTTCACACAGCATATAAACTAATCGGGTTCCGATACACAGCACACATTTGACAATGAAAAAAAAAAATTTATCACAGAATCATTTAGCCCCATAAGCATAGGTGCTCGTAATTTCCGAACTGTTTAACAACAGGTGACAAATTCATAATATATTTATCGTTCCTGATAATACCAATAATCGTAAGGTTATTTATGTCCTATATGTATCAAATAATATCACAGATTCTCTAAAGTCCTACAAGCATAGGTGCACATAAGTTCATCCCTCCAGTAATCTCGAAAGTCATTCCCAAATTCGATTATAATTTAAGTCCTTCATACGAGATATACATCGTGCTCTTGCATTGCATGCTAGGAGGGTTTCTCAAAATCTTCCCAATTTCGATTACCACTTAAGTCCTTCCTGCAAGATATACATCATGCTCTTGCATTCCATGCTATGAGGTTTTCTCCGAATCTTCCCAAATGCGATTACCATTTAGGTCCTTCCTACGAGATGATCACGCTTTTTCATGCCAAACCAGGAGGGTTATCTCAGTGTCTTCCCAAACATACACAATGATAAAGAATTTTAGGCAATGCACACTACTATGAAAACAATCTTGGGAAAAGTCACATCACAACTGTAATATATAATTTTAATATAGCTACAATGCGAAGAGACATATAAAGCATAACTTTAAGCTATCGATGTAATATAGAGAGAACACCAACGCACATAAAGCAGATAACAGGTTACGCGAGGCTCTCGCAGGCCTATCTTAAATGGTGCCGTCACACACAACGATAAAAAAGCCTAACATGTCTTGGAAGTGTATCGCCACTAACAAAGCTGACATAAAGGTCACTGCCGCACATAATGATAAAGGGACTCTAACATATTATGCAAGACTCTCGTAACTGGCGAAACGAGCAGCCTATCATAAATGACATCACCATACACAAAGATGAAGGAATCTAACATGCTATGCGAGGCTCGCGAAAGTGTTTTATCGTTGACATAACACAAAGGACAACGATAAAAGAGCCTAACATGTTACGCGAGGCTTTTGAAAGTGTCTCGGCATTAGCAAAGCTGGTACCCTATTATAAACCACCAGTCTTCTACTGAGGAAAGCCGAGACACGCAATACAAATTGACATGTGTACAGTATATATAAGCGAGCATCACGTAAAATGATGATCACTCCGTAGTCGAGCGCTGTTGTGAAAGCAGTATTTTACTACAATATGAAGGCAGAATCAATGGATGAAGACACACCATCACCAACATCGACATCAACAGCAATGTATATTACACACATGACGATAGCAACGTAACTACTACAATCGTGCACCCTGCTATAATATGAGGACGGAACCAATAGCTGAAAATTTACCACCTACAACCTGGTCAACAGCAAGGGGTCCTGAAGAGCCGATGCAAGCGATACATAAATGTAACTACAGTGGAAATACATTTAACACAAGTTATAGTTTACTTCGGCATGAAAATTCCCATTGCATGTTCAGCCTAGCTTACAAAACTTTCCACTGTGGTAACTGTGATGCAATGTTTACCCGAAGTGATAGTGAATATATACATAACAATACACGCAAAGGCTATGTTTGTCGTTTATCGGGAAGCGAGTGCAAGTATTGAGGCAAGACATTCTGGAAGCATAGCTGGATAAACGACATGAAGATAGCAATTGCAAATTTGCTACAGTCTACAAGACCTACCCATGTTATAACTTCCATGCACTATATTCGAATAAGGACAGCTTGAATGCTCACAACAGATATTGTTCTTCTTCCAAAACAGAAAGCATAAATGTTTCNATTCGAATAAGGACAGCTTGAATGCTCACAACAGATATTGTTCTTCTTCCAAAACAGAAAGCATAAATGTTTCGCACGAATGAAGAAGAATATGACGAGAATGTATCATATATGATTATGTATTCATATTATGTCAACTCAGCAAATAGAGGTAAAAGTATATAAATTATTTCTGTGCTATTCATTTATCTTAACCCTCTTTAATATTAAGTTCACCTCCACCACTGAGAAAAAACCCAGCTTTTGTCAAAAGTCTGAAATATAATTAATAGTTTTTGTATATTCTCAAGTCTCGAACTCAGTTCACTATCGATAAGTCGCTTGAGCAACACTTACTGAAGCTCTCACTATCGACAACGAAAGGAGTACATGCGTGTGTGTGTATATATATATAAAACTAAGAATAGTTTCACAAAAGGCACGATGTTGTGTTATTTGTGCCTTTCAATGGTTTATTTTTATTCTCACAATGTTGCCTGTTAAAGTTTTTAATTTATGTATTGCATGTATCATTTTCCGTTGGACGTGAAGACAGTTAACTATAATTTCCGAAAAAAGTTAATATGAAAACATATATATATATATATATATGTAAATAAAATTCAGGATGGATAACTTACAACAAACTGAGATATGCAAAAAGAAAGATATATACAAATGTAATACATACATGTAGCACATAGTCATGGTAACTGTAAAAAAAATAGATATATATATATATATTNTATATACAAATGTAATACATACATGTAGCACATAGTCATGGTAACTGTAAAAAAAATAGATATATATATATATATTAATATAAACGATCACCATCAGTCCTACACAAGGACAACAGCTCAAGACATCGCTGACATNATATATATATATATATTAATATAAACGATCACCATCAGTCCTACACAAGGACAACAGCTCAAGACATCGCTGACATGGCTGGCTCTTAACAACCAGACATTGAATGAAAAAGAAAAGAACGATGCTATACAATACCAGAACGTTCTGGACAGCATAATAGACTAGCAAATAACTTCCTTACAAACCAACTGAAACGGCCCAATACAATCACTGTACATCAATAGCAGCAGAACACGACTGTTGTCATATGCTATGGAATGTGTGAGACAGTTCAGATGGTTGGATGACTATGCAAGCACTCTGCAGGTATTGTTTAGTTTAACGAATAACACTCACTAGCCGAGTGAGTATTATGTAAGGCTCCAAGGTCACACAGCACCTGCTAGGGCCACGATAGTCTTCAGGCCATATGACTGAATTCCTACATGAAGAACACTCACCTTTGCGTATAGTATATTCATACAGATACAAAANCATATGACTGAATTCCTACATGAAGAACACTCACCTTTGCGTATAGTATATTCATACAGATACAAAACAGATATTGAAAAAAGAAAATGTAGAGGAAACAAGTTATAAACACGCACCAACCAGCACATATTACACAAGTGTCGGGGGCTGTAGGATTCTTTAGATAACAATGCTAGACAAGACCAGACCGTCCCAAGTAGTACAAGAAGCATTCAGCTCATCAGTGTTACTATTGCGACGAGAACTTTAGTAAACAGCTGGAATGACCACCGACAGGAAAAAGAACTTATGTTCACATGAACCAACCTAAAAAATCTACAGTATGTTAATTGGTGTATACTATCTATCACCGAAGTTAATGTAACATTACATTATACTTTGCTCGCTACTAGACATAGTGTTTGTAAACCATTGGTCATGCAAGAGTCTATGTCACTAATATATATTGATGATTAGATATTTAAAAAATGTAAACGTAAATAGTTATAGACTCCCACCGACCGCTGCATATTGCACACGCAACTAACACTATACATTATGTAAGACCAAAAAAAATACACTCTCGAAACGCTGATACTAGCAGACATAAAAGTTAAAGAAAAGTAGTTATTATCAGCTACCAACAAGTATTGTACAAGTGACGAGCACTATACAGCACATCACGCGATGATAGACAACACTGTGCGTCTGAAAAAACAGTCGTTGTAGTCTTGGCTAGTACAGCTAAATAAATAGTGAAACTATCTTTCTCACATATATCCTAGGTCTGAGCTATGCTACAGTGACACACAAATGCAACCAAGAGACGAACTACATATGTAACATTAGACTAAAGTAATATACTATGACAGAGTCGTGAAGTATGGAGAACGGTAAGGTCAACACTACCACATAAATTCGTAAACAAATATAAAAAAATCTAAAGTAAACAAGTTATAAGTACTTACTAACCAACCAGTGCATTTTGCACTAGTTGTCAGGTACTCTACGAGACTTTAGATAGTACGAGACAAGACCAGACCATCCTGGTCAGTGCAACAGTCTTTCCACCTTGGTTTTCTCATATTTCTTCTAACAACCTTTTACCTGACACCCTGATGGAGACATGTCTCATGCTCTACCATACACTTCGGTTTTCTCATATTCCGTCCAGCATCCTTTCACCTGACATCCTAGTGGTGGCAAGTTCCATGCTCGTCGAGTATGACGGCATTTGAGAAAAAAAGTCATCTTACAGTAAGGAAAAAATAACTTTCCCGATTATTTTCCATTACCGAAGATGAAGAGCATATTTACCTTAGCAACTGTTCACTTGTCGAAGTCTGAATAGCTACTGACACATACAGAATGATAACAATTACAATACACTCTAGAGAGAGAGAGTGATAGTAGTCGTCATATATGTAGGGTGAGAGAGGGATCATAAACAAGGTGAAAGTTCCATATATGCTGAAAGGCATAGCAACTAGGCGAGTCATACAGTAAACACACACGCATGTGACCTACACACTGGAATAATTATGTTTAAAAACTCGTCTCTCACATCTGTTAAAGAAAGGTAAAATATATAAATTATTATTACTTCAGTGTCATTCATTTATCATAACCATGCTAATATAAGGTTCACATCCATCACTAGGAAAAGAAAATTAGCTGATTTATTCAAAGAACGAAAGAGAATTAATAGTTTATGTAGTTCCAAAGCTCGAACTCAGTTCTCTATCGAAGGATTCTTGAGACGACGGACATCTTGGATGACATCATATTATTTTTAGTATTATTTTAGCGTTATTCATTAATCATATCCATGCTAAAATTAGGTTCACGTCCATCACTAGGAAAAGTAAATTACCAGATTTTGTAAAAGTCCGGAAGAGAATTAATAGTTGAAGTATGAAAGAGAATAAATAGTTTGTATAGTTCCAAGGCTCGAACTCAGTACTCTATCGAATAATTCCTGAGACGACTACCATCATGGATGACATTGTATTATTATTATTTTAGCATTATTANCAGTACTCTATCGAATAATTCCTGAGACGACTACCATCATGGATGACATTGTATTATTATTATTTTAGCATTATTCATTCATCATAACCATGCTAAATTTAGGTGCGTGTACATCACTAGGAAAAGTAAATTACCAGATTTTGTCAAAGTCCGAAAGAGATTTAATAATTTGTTTAGTTCCAAGGATCGAACTCAATCCCCTATCGAAGGATCCTGGGGTGGGAGCAATTTTGTAGGCCAGTACATAAACACCTGTCATCAAGTCAAGATCAATGTAAAATTAAAATTTTTAAAATGAAACAACCTTGTTAATTACCGACTAGTGATCGAATGAATATATTCAAAGAACCAAAGAGTACAAACAAAGAGTACAAACCAACTAGATGGCAGCAGTACTTACTTATTATGATATTATAAAAACACCCCCACTATATCAAATAAGTATACACATTTAAATTATACATACTGTTAGAATAATAGAAGTAAAGCAAACAACACTTTATTATACACTGATTTATTTAATAAGCAATTAACTGACATAAGTAACCGACATCCCTCAGTGGTCTCGAGTCCGCCATGGAGTAGTGACGAAACTCAGTGTTGCCATTTGAAATGTACCATAAAATAACACATACAATTTAAACAAATTGAATACCCAACATATTCATGAGGTTATAATGTTTAACAGTGTTCAAACTCTTGTTAACAAGTCAGCTGGCATCTCATTTGTCTCCAAGTATTTCAGTTCTACAATTTTATTACTGACACATTCTCTACAAATATGATAGCGCACATGAATGTGTTTAGTTCGCTTATGGTAAATATTATTTACAAAGAGTTTAAGTGCCCCTTGATTGTCTTTAAACACAGTTATAGGATATAGATCTCCAGTCATTTCACACAAGTTGCGCAAATATATTGCTTCCCTACACGCTTCTGTGACACCAATGCATTCTGCTTCTGTGCTTGATCAAGCTACAGTTTTCTGTTTCTTTGTTTCCCATGAGATTGCATACCCGGCCAATACAAAGCACAAGACAGTGTATGACTTCCTATCTATAACATTATTTCCCCAATCAGCATCAACAAAACCTTCTAACTGCGGATTCCGTTTTTTCTATATTTAAGACCAAAATGCTTTTTTTTCTTTAAGTACCTCAGCACTCACTTAGCATACAACCATGTTTCCTGATTGTAACAGTTATTAAATTGGCTTAAGTAACTAATCGCAAATTCTATATCAGACCTAGTTAAAACCGCCAAATACATAAGACTTCCAATAAGCTGTTGGTATGGCATTTGGTCTTTACAATTTTCCTCTTTATTAATTATTAATTTAGCCTCTAAAGGAGTATCTGCAATTTTACATTCTGTCATATGGAATTTTTTTAATAATTGGTGTGTATCATTTTTTTGAGTCAAAGTAATTTCACCTTTATTTTTGTCTACATTTACACTCATTCCAAGACATTGCTTAACCTATCCTAGGTCCTTGATTTTAAACTGTGACACTAATGCATTTTTTTAACACATAGTGTCGTTATCATCATTAGAAAAAGTAAAGAAGTCGTCGACATAAAGTGTAACAATTGTTCTGCCACTATTCTTATTTTTGGTATACAAACAAGACTCTATCTTAGAACGCTTATAACCCATCTTGATGAGACACTCATCGACCTTCTGCTCTTGAAGACTGCTTTAAGTCATAAATGGCCCGTTTTAATTTAAGTATTTTTCCACAACTTGTTGTTACAGGAAAACCATCTGGTTTTGGCATATAAATTGTTTCCTCAAGCTCCCCATTCAAGAATACCATAGTCATGTCAAGATGTGTAATATTTAAACCTAACTGAGCAGATAACGCAAATAACAATATCAGCGTTGTATGCCTAACAACATGTTAAAAATGTCTCTGAATAGTCCACACCTTGTTTTTGCATATAACCACACCCCACGAGCCTAGCACGATAACAAACATTATTATCATTGTCATATTTCTTTCTTAGAACCCATTTGCACTTCACAACCGTACCAATTTTTGGAGCATCTACCAACTCCCACGCACTATTATCATCAAAACACTTAAGTTCTTTATTCACAGTCTTTAACCACTGCTCTCTTTCAGGTCCTTTTAGTGCTTCTTCTGGAGATAAGCCGCTCGCATCATCAAATTCATTTTCATCAACACACTTATCTGAGAATCCTAAACGATCTGGTTTCTTTTTGCTCCTCATCGGCCTGTTTTCTGGTTCAGTCGTTTCAGTAGTATTATCCGTGTCTTCACCTTCACTTGGTGTATACAACTCATCCGATGACTTCAATTTTTGCAGAAGTGTCCCCCGCTGAATCTAAATTTTCTTCTTTTTGTTCAGCTTTAGATGTGCTCTCATTTACTGGTATGATAGCTTCTTCTTCTATGATGATGACATCTCTGCTAGTTGTCATAGATTTAGTCCTTGGGTTGTAAAGTCAGTAACCTTTGACATTTTCTGGACATCCCATCAATATATGTTTATCTGACTTGTCGCATTTTTTGTCTTCTTTCCTTTGCTACATGAACCATCACAGTACTGCCAAATATTATCAGATGGTTTATGTCAGGTTTTCTTCCTGTCCACATTTCAAATGGCGTTTTTCCATCCAACACAGATGCTACAATTCCATTCTGAAGATAAACAGCTGTGTTTGTTACCTCAGCCCAAAATTCTTTGCCTAAGTTTGTGTCAATCAAAAGGTACCTCGCTTTCTCCACGATTGTGCGATTACGGCGTTCACGTAATCCATTTTGCTCTGTCGTGTAAGCGTTTTTTTTTTTATTACTAATCCCTTCCTTTAGCAAGTATGTATCAAATTCTGTATTACAAAACTCACCCCCATTGTTACTTCTCAATGTTTTGATTCTTTTGTTAGTTTCATTTTCCACTTTTGCTCTAAATTCCTTAAAACAAGTAAAGGTTTCGCTTTTGTATTTTAGAAAATATACTAATATCATGCGACTATAATCATCGACAAACAGCTTAAAGTATTTAGAACGACCAATGGATTCTTTCTCCATAGGTCCACAAATGTCTGTGTGAACTACTCCGAATATCTCATTACTTCTTGAACCAACATGAGCAAAAGGTAGTCAACTTTGCTTACCTTCACAGCAAACTACGCAAGATGACTTACTTATGTCAGCTTTTTCATCAAGGTCAATATCCTATGTGGCAGTTTTCATTTTAGTCAAATAGTTGCTGTTTATGTGACCTAATATGCGATGCCATGTGTTTGCAGACACCACGGATGCAGCCAGTACACTTTTTGGCATTCGCAACTTGTAAACTCCATTTATTAACGAAGACGTGGCAACTTATAGACCATTTGCATTTTAAACATCGCAACCTTTCCCGGAAAACTGTACTTTATAACCCGTTACTGATTAACTGGCTCACGGACAACAGATAAGTCGTTAAATCTGGTACACAGAATGCGCCTTTCACTGGCACCTCAAACTCACACTGTTAAGTTTTTGTTACAATATCGACATCGCCGGTGCACAAAACCCAAACTTTATTATTGTGTGCAAAAATAATTTCTTTATTTTCTAGGTATGAAGCATTCCTAATCAAACTTTCGTTTGCCATCAAGTGCACGCTTGCACCCGAGTCAATGTACCACTCATCTTTACCAATATTCCCGCTTAGAAACACTGCACTGAATGCGTTTGATTGTTTACAAAACATCTTCTTGTCATTTGAGATGCCAGAATCATTTGGGAACTGGTTTTTGTAATGACCGAGCTGTTTACATTTGTAGCATTTGACATGTGCTTTGGTGTTTCCTCCATTTTTGCTTCCGCCTGCGTTGACATTATTCTTAGGTTGCCACTTCTGCGAACTCGCAAATGCGCCGCTAACTTCATTACGATCTTTTACGTTCACATCCGTTTCCATATCCAACAGCTTCGATTTAATGGCGTCTGTTGTAATGGGAATTTCTGAACGCTCAATAGCCATAATCAAAGAGGAATATTTTTCCGTCAATCCGGCTAGCAATAAATATCCGATCCACTCGTCACTGATGTCAAACCCGGTCCCACATAACTTCTGACCGGTTTCTACCATTTGCGTTACATATGACGTCATAGAATTGCTGCTTTCCAGGCGAATCGATATTAAATTCCGCAGTAAACTTATTCTTGTAGAAATACCTGCATCGTTGAATAGAGCCTTCAGCTTGTCCCACAGTTCTTTTGAGGTCGTCACATTCTTAATATGAACGAATAACGTCGAGTCGATGGCCATGATCAGTTTAGCCTTGGTCTTCGCGTCATCTGCGGTTTCTACACTTTTCCTGGTAACTGGTCTAATTCAATGCAATGTGCCCTCTAGAATTAGAAAATTCTTCGCTGCGAAAGTCTACTCACTGTAGTTTACCCGACCCTTCAACTTAGGTACGTTGACTAGATAGTTCAATAACATATTTACTGCTCACACGAATACAAATAGTATCACTACGAACTTCTATCTCTGTCGTATACCGTCGCGAGAAATAAAGTTTCTAACGTTTATTTTGACAGGAAATACAGGTCTGGGCCCATAACCTAAAATTAAACAACCATGCTAGTTACTTACTAGTGATCAAATGAAAATATTCAAAGAACCAAAGAGTACAAACCAAAGAGGACAAACCAACTAGATGGCAGTAGTAGTCACGTATTATTATATTATAACAACAATTTTAGCATGGTTGTAATAAATTAATAATGCTAAAATAATAATAATACAATGTCATCCATGATGGTAGTCGTCTCAGGAATTATTCGATAGAGTACTG
>NQII01001539.1:0-17263 GCA_002778355.1 Clitarchus hookeri
ATTAGAATGTAATGATTTAATATCACATTTTAATATATTGTTTTGCGTTTCGTATAATGTGTAATGTTTAGAGACCGGAAAAATTCCCGGGTTCAATGACTGCAGGCTAAACTCTACAGTCTTATGTACAAATATACCGATATTAAATGCACAGTGGTTGTCTGCTGTCACAGTGGAAGGCGGCGATTGAGCCAGTGTTCTCCAAGAGGTGTCAAACACCGTGTGCACCAATAGCTAACGTTATATCAGTACACGTGTTTTGAATTATACCATGTCTAAAAATGAATTATATCATTTTTGAGGTCTCTAGTAATATTATGTTTAGTGCCAGTGACTTTTCGCGTAAAAATCGGAGCACACAGTATACTTCAATACTATATACACACCTCAGCTGTTGTTATACCTCCATTGGCTGCTGGTGCCGTGTCCGTCTTTGACCAAGTCACTTAGGACTAAGTAACTCCGACACTGAATCTTCGTGATTCGTGCGCAAACGGTTAACACGNTGTCTCAAAATCTATTCGCGAAATGTCACTGCCCCATGTTATGTTTAATTACTTAACTTAGCAAGTTTTAATCTCGTGTATTGGGCGCTATAATCTGTTTAATAAAGTTGCCTCACGGAAGTGTGAAGCGAGGTCGGTGTAGCGCAACCCAGTTATGAAGTATTGCAGAGGCAACATCACCCCTCCCTCCACCGCCATGTGCTTTGCCAGCGGTGCCTCGTGCCCGAGTGCCACTGTGTTTAATAAAAGCGTCTTTATGCGCGCTATTTCTGCACGCCCAACGCCTGCTTCGTCGCCAAGTGTAATTAACGTGATGAATATCGAAGAAACCTTCACTCACTTCCCTCGTGCAGATTCCAACACGAAAGCTGGATTGAATGATTACCGTCTAATCCAAGCAGTACGACGATCTTGGAAGCTTAGCCAACAACCGTGGTGCCAGACATACTAGATCTACGCTGGACCAGGCATTAATTTGATCTGTCAACTGGTGGAGAAGAGGTAAGGATGGAAGACCTTAGCGAAATGACAAGGGTTGTTAACGAAACGGGAAGCAGTGCTAGGGGCACACCCACTTCGGCTATGAAGGTCGAATCCACAGTTTACAGTGTGTAGTATTTACCCAGGAGGTCACGTAAAATGCTTCGTTTTGTGCACGAGCGCGGAACTTTTCGGGCTCTTTTCGGGATGCCGACCCTAACTTGGGGGCCTGATCTTTGCTCTACTGACTCGATGAGGTGATTCCAGGCAGTATGACTTCTCTGGGATGAGTTGGACTTTTAACTGTGGGACCTGAATGCGACACAGTAACTGGGGGTGTACCACGAGGGCTGTTTTCTTTCCAACCTCCTTGGGGTAAGCCGTTAAGTGCAGATTTTCCCGTTTCCCGTATTTTATTGCTTGTGTTTGGGAGTAGTAATAATGGTTATTTAAACTTTAACTTTTATTATATGCTGAAACAAATTTTGTGTAAATTTTATATAGTGTTATAGTACTTTGCGCAATGTATCACTTTCACAGTAATTTCAAATAACAGTTAACAATTAATAATAATTGAATATACGCACACACAGGCAATACGCAATAAAGTAGATTGCAGTAAAGAATAATTATATTAGTTAAATTCATATATCGATTGCTAACTTCGAGAAAGAAATAAAATCTAAATATAGATGTTTTNGAATAATTATATTAGTTAAATTCATATATCGATTGCTAACTTCGAGAAAGAAATAAAATCTAAATATAGATGTTTTGTCTGTCATTATGTGTTGAAGTGAATAATTTTATAGAAAATTACAAACTGAATTTTGTAAGGCCAGGCACACCCCTTAAAATAAAACATACAAGACCGGAATTAAGTTCGTAAAATACTTTTGCAAGTCTAATGTAATTTAATAATGGTGCACTTATAAAAAACTTTTATGCAAATTATGATAATTATAATTACAAACTACTAATTAATCTTTGTAAGTTTGAGAGTGGCCGAGATACAGCAGCCACGCGCGTTGAAACACAAATACTACTCCCGTGACGTCACGCCACGCGTAACCAACCCACTGCTTGGTACTCGGAAAAAGAAGGGGGGGGGGTGGCGGAACAGCTGTGCGTACCGACGTCATTCGCTGCGTCGCGATGCGACAACGCACCTTTCAATATGACGACGTCGCTGTTTGCATTCTTTCCACGCCAGGCGACAGAGCTCTCGTTTCCTAGCTCACTAATATCAACACACACGCCCTGCCGGGCAGGGACAAACAGAAAAACAAACAAGGGACACATCCATATACACGCACGCGCGCGAAATTTAGGCTGCCGCAGGTTATAACGCAATTATTAGGCCTCCGTGACGGCGACTGGTAGGTAATACAATTTTTCTGGAAAGTTAAGTAATAATATTAAACACAATTAGGTGAACGTCACTAACAACAATTAATTCACTTAATTTTAAGAAAAATGGAATTTCACAAAAAAAAAATAATGTAAAACTTATTAATACAAAAAAGCGGTGCAACATAAATGTATTGTTTTGACTCAGTATGCACTTCATACCGTACCGTAATAGAAAAATATCGTAATGTTTACAAAAATACAATATTTCGTTGTATAAAATGTTGTTTTTTATATATGATCATTGTTTAAAAAAATTGACATTTTAATACCTTTTATATTTTTTTTGTGATAAGGTTGTACTTTTGTGACACCAATATATCACTGCGTAATTGTATGTTGCACATCATAATCATGTAAGTAAACTTCTTAAAGAATCCCTTTCAATCCTCCCTAACGTATTTAAACGAGTTTGAAAAGCAGCTGCACTTACATTTTAATTTTTACCTTTATAAGTAAATTGTTAATGTGAACTTCACGTGCTACGTTTCTATACAAAATCCTTCCGCATCCTACTGTTGTGACGTCACATAGGACATAAAAGACTGTTATTTGTTATACCTTGACACTGTTTAAGTTGTAACTTCTCTTTTAGGATATATTTTTATATGTACAATTATTTTGCAGTATAACTTTAAAACTTAACATTTTTTTTCCTTTGTTGCATCGTAATATTTATATTCAGTTTTATTAGTTGAGAAGTAATTAAAAGTTTGTAAAGCCACGTTTCACGTAGGGGAACACAGAACCTGGAGAGAGGCTGTCGCGTGGCGTGACCGCGCAACCACGTGCGCCACCGCGGTCGCGAGGGAGAAGTACACTTGCACACCACAGCGGAAATCCAAGTCCAAGATACTCATTCCTCCTGACCGCTTCACCCGTCGTCGATGAGCGGCCTTGTTGCGCACGCATCAGCAACTCCCCAAATGAACAGAGCTTCATTCAGTTTAAGAAGTTTACTGATTTACAAAATTGCCCGATTCTATCCAAGGTCAGAACACCAGATTGGATTTAAATACTATTACTAGTACGATGGCTTTTAAATCTTCGTATTACAGAAATAAAATATTTATTTTAAATTCTGCAATGTTGTGAACGAATTTAATTCAACTGAAAAACAAGCATGTGTATATGAAGTTGTATAAATGGACGCAGTCTATTTATGAACACTGTATGCCGCTGTATACACCCAGCGCAACACACGAGCCGCCCCACCTTGTTACGCACTGCAAGGAAGATGCCCGTGGCAGTTCCTCAAAACACTTTCCCACCACGTAAATTTCCCTTCCGATTAGTTGTCCTACCGTAGCGAAGAGGACTTAGCCCTGGCTATCTTCGTACTGCCAGAATATGTCCGAGTTATTAGCCGAACGAAATATCGACGTCTTCCCCGTCCACCGTGCGAGATGACATACCGCCTATCAACACCAGGGATACTGTTATGAGCTTGCAATCAGGCTATCGCACTCACAAACGTAACACCGGTAATTGGTACACGAGCCGAGTGCCTGAACCACAACACGAGGAACCCCCTCCACCGGGGCGGAAGGTCTTGGAGTTTGTTAGTCAACACGCGCCCAATATTATGGCTGGAAGCCCGGCGAACAGGGTTTTTGTCCTCGGTCGCCGAGAGAAGACGCCGGGAGATGGAGTATGCTGACCGCCGTAATACGTCTACAGTCACCAACATTCGAAGCCGTGATTCATGTGAAGAAGTTATTTTCCAATAGCACACAAAATAAATAATGTTCCGTTGCTTAGTTAAATTATATTTAACTTTTATTATCTCTCCAGGCTCCTCCGATTTAACTTATATTTCATGTAACGACTTGTAACTAATGATTTGCAAATGCAACGATTTGCAAACATATTTAACTCATCTCTGAGTGCTGCGCATCCCCCAAATAATTAAATGTACAGTTTTAACCAAACATAACACCGTAACACTAGTAAGAAGTAGTTCTTATACAAAATATTGTTAAACTGAGTGCACATGAATGTGGTGCGTTGTCCCTTTGGTGTAATTCCCTAGACCAGGTTTGGCTTTTTTTTTGCATGAGGTGGATGAATAATTTGAAAGTATAACTTTAGCAGGGTTTCAGGAAAGTTGGAAGTAACCGTGGATGGACTATACGCGAACATCAAAGGCACCGCCTNGTGGATGGACTATACGCGAACATCAAAGGCACCGCCTCGCCAATCCGCCTCTGGGTACTATGTGCTCTGTGCCACGACGAGACCGGCACTTTGTGTGAGACTATGGTTCCCGGGCCAACATTTCGATTACATAAAAATAAACAGCTCCAGAGGGGAGCGACATGCTAGTCCGAGTCACGTCTTCTCAGGATCTCAGCGGTGCGCCACCGATAAAACGAGTGAGCAAGAAGAAACGTTCTTGGACACTTAGTGGTTGGCCACGCACCAGTTAAGTGTTCCTCGAAAACTGCTGACACTGGTTAAGTCGGGGAGGTGGTGGGCGTGCGATCGCGTCGGCGCCGCGGACGTCTATAACACATTTGGCTCCGTCGAGCAGGCTCTCGCTTCGTCTCATCCTTGCAGCACTCCCCACCTGGCCGCTGGCCAAGCCATTGCATGACTGCCGCAAAGTAGATCACAGAGTAGATAATTACGCAGAGACGAAGTGACGTGAGGCCACTGCGGCTGGGCGGGTAGATTGCTCGCCTTTCACCAAGGCCAACTCAGTCCCCGGCTGGGTCACTCCCGGATTTTCGCGTGTGGGAATCGTGCCGGACGATGCCGCTGGTCGGCGGGTTTTCTCGGGGATCTGCCGTTTCCCCCGCTCTTTCATTACGGTGCTGCTCCATACTCCCCTCGATCAAGACCTCGTTGTTAAGAGCAGCCCAAGTCTCTTCATTCACGAAGTGATGTGGCGGCTTCTTTGATTTGGGAGCAACCAATCTCGGATTGGCTGCGCGAGGCTCAGGAAACGGTCTTTGTGTCCGATTAGCTACTGCTCTGCGGAAGGTTCCTTATTTGACTAGACTCCCGGCTGGCGAGCAGGTTATAGTATTGTTCAAATGAGAAAATACTCTTCGCTCAGCTTTGAGAGGGAGAAAATAGGGACGGTTGATAAGGGGAGGGCAGCTAAGGGGAGGGCTCTCCTGAACGTCGCCGCTGGAGTGAGGGAAACCACGTGACACTTCTGGCTCTAGATTCACCAAACTGGTAATATCGCACTCTACTATCGTGCTGTTAAATATCGCCGACGCGGCTTACGTTTTCCTGACAGGTAATATGTACCCGCGGAGCAGGTCTCGTTCACCGCACTCGGCCGCGGTCACTACTGAAATGAATAACCCCACCCCTTTGTGAAGTTGCAATGGACTCTCCCGAATCGCCCGACGCGTTTTGAACTTCTGCGCACTATTTTCTCATTTACATTTCACTATACCATAAAGAACGGCTTTACAATATGTTGCTGGTTAGTGACGCCATTTTGCTGGCGCGTGTGTTTGAAGTAAGTGGTATGAACAGCTGTTTAACCTCTGTATTTTTAATTAATCTATGTTGCAATTGGAAATTCAATTTCGGACTGTTATGCACCCTAACCCGTTGAGTCATCGTGTCAACGATCGTTAACACGTTGCATGCGAGTGATACTTATGACGAGTGCTGTACACAGCAAGGCATCAGTGCCCAATAACGTGAGAGTATTCTTTGTGGCTGATCTGGTTTGTGGAATTTTCTACATCTTTGTGACATGAATGGTTAACACCAGTATCTACGAGCATGCAGGGCGTTATTCACTGGNTTTTCTACATCTTTGTGACATGAATGGTTAACACCAGTATCTACGAGCATGCAGGGCGTTATTCACTGGTAGTAATAAAAATGGTCAATACAAGTACAGCGCACACCGAAAAATTACGTGATTGCAACATTTGAACACGGACATTAATGTGTAATCGAAAGGGTTCAGGGTGCTGATTACCAAAAACCTAATTATTTTATATTTGTACGAAATTCTGTTAAACTTATAAACATTTCTTTACTACAAGTACTATTTCCTCCCATTACAAACATTAGAGAGCATATTATTTTAATAATAGCATTTAATAATTAAAATTTTAATATTTATGGGACGTAAAAATAATAAGAACTAACTTACCGTAATAAGAAAATTCACATAAGAATAAAATACCATGTGTTATTTCAAACAGTATTTTTGATAACGCTTTGAAATGTTTTTGCGACTTAAAAAAATGCTTAAAATTTAGATATTTATAATTATTAGCACTCTATGTATTTTTTTTTTTTGGAAAATAAATTTTGCTAACTATACCTAAAAAGGAATTAAGACACGACCGTTCAGTCACCCTTGTCAAATTTTCTATAAATATTCTCGTTTATTTCATTTGCACGTAAAATTGTTATTTTGACATGACATGATGCAAAAACTATGTTATATAAATTTTTTTAGGCAAACGAGTACTTATAATTAGTTGCACATGTTGAACCGTTTTCCGTAAAAATATTAAACAATGCCTTTTTTTGGTTTGCAACACCCTTCCTCCTTCTTGATTGGCTGGGCTGTTCGGCCAACCAGGGACGAGCTCTTCTCTGCTGCCTCTTCAATGCGGTCTTCGTACTTATGTTTGATGTTCAGGTGTTTTTCTGCTTATGCTCATCTTCCCGGTTCACGCGAGTGGGTCGCTTGGATATTTCTATGGATTCTCGGAAGTGCCTTTCTCTGAAGTTTAAGATGTTGGTTGTTGTCTCGAACTGGTCAGAGACAATGCTTGTGCGTTTGCTTGGGTTAATATTATAACTCTGTTTATATGACACCCCCTGGAGGACTCTAAGCTATTAGGAAATATTCAACGAGGAGAAGGTCTAATTAGTTAATATATACTCCCAACGCAAATTGGTTCATTCCTGTGGCCGAAGCAGACACACTAGCAAAACCNGAGTGGGTCGCTTGGATATTTCTATGGATTCTCGGAAGTGCCTTTCTCTGAAGTTTAAGATGTTGGTTGTTGTCTTGAACAGGTCAGAGACAATGCTTGTGCGTTTGCTTGGGTTAATATTAGAACGCTGTTTATATGACACCCTCTGGAGGACTCTAAGCAATCAGGAAATATTCAACGAGGAGACGGTCTAATTAGTTAATATATACTCCCAACGCAAATTGGTTCATTCCTGTGGCCGAAGCAGACACACTAGCAAAACCNGAGTGGGTCGCTTGGATATTTCTATGGATTCTCGGAAGTGCCTTTCTCTGAAGTTTAAGATGTTGGTTGTTGTCTCGAACTGGTCAGAGACAATGCTTGTGCGTTTGCTTGGGTTAATATTATAACTCTGTTTATATGACACCCCCTGGAGGACTCTAAGCTATTAGGAAATATTCAACGAGGAGAAGGTCTAATTAGTTAATATATACTCCCAACGCAAATTGGTTCATTCCTGTGGCCGAAGCAGACACACTAGCAAAACCGATTCGAGTATACAGAAGACTAGGCATTCTAGCTTTCTGGCGTAATATAACGGTAATTTTGNAGGAAATATTCAACGAGGAGACGGTCTAATTAGTTAATATATACTCCCAACGCAAATTGGTTCATTCCTGTGGCCGAAGCAGACACACTAGCAAAACCGATTCGAGTTTACAGAAGACTAAGCATTCTAGCTTTCTGGCGTAATATAACGGTAATTTTGCGGGGTCTCTACTTATTGGTAGCGGTTTTCTATCGTGTACAGTAAGTTATATATATGGCCAGTGACTTTTCACGTAAAAATCGGAGCACACAGTAGACTTCAATACTATATACACACCTCAGCTGTTGTTATACCTCCATTGGCTGCTGGTGCCGTGTCCGTCTTTGACCAAGCCACTCAGGACTAAGTAACTCCGACACTGAACCTTCGCGATTCGTGTGCAAACGGTTAACACTGGCCAGAACATTTTTTTTTAGCCAATCAAAGAAGTTGGACGACCCTACAGTGCTTTGGACTGTACCTTGTCTCGAAATACTTTCGCGAAATATCTCTGCCCCTAGTTATATATAATTAAATCCACTTTATTTTCAACTTCCCAGATAATGAACACTGCGAGTGTTAATTCATGTGTCAGTATGTCTTATTAAATAAAGTTGTGTTAGTTTACTGTATAAGCAGTCCCCGGTTAGATTAAAAACATAAATTCTTCCGCGTTGATAAACTTAACAAAAAAAAAATATCAGGATTCTTATGCGTCGTTTTAAAGACTTAAAAAATTAAGATTTAAAAGTTAAAATTATGTTCGAGTGTTTTAGTGCTAACGAATAACTCGGTGAAATTGACGTGAATCAGGTTTGTTACTCACGAGCCATATTTTAAAAGAGTTGCTTTCCCAGAGAGGTAAGCCGGCGTTCGACTTGAAGTCGTGAGTGCTGAAAGCGCACTCTCCCGGCCGGCGAGTGCGCGAACTTCGAGCGCACTCTCCCGCCCTCGCCTCGGGGCGAACATTATCCTCGCTCCATTTACCACTCGTCGCGTGCCTACCTGAGTGTGGCCGAGATCCAGAACGCGGAGAGAGCAGTTGTTGAAGACTCGCTCTGGAATGTCGCGAGTGAACGAAAGGAACAACGCGCGAGGCTACAGGGGAAAAGTACGATCGACATAATATCTCGCAACTTCAATTTAACTGGTTGGGATGGAAGTGAGTTAGTGGTAGTGATATTTCGCGAAAATATTTCGAGAGAAGGTACACTCCAAATCACTGTAGAGTGGTCCAGCTTCTTTGATTGGCTAAAAATTGTTCTGGCCCGTGTTAACCGTTTGCAAACGAACCACGAAGGTTCAGCGTCGGAGTTACTTAGTCCTGAGTGGCTTGGTCAAAGACGGACACGGCACCAGCAGCCAATGGAGGTATAAGAACAGCTGAGGTGTGTATATAGTATTGAATTCTACTATGTGCTCCGATTTTTACGCGAAAAGTCACTGGTCCTAAAGTGAGTGAATAGATTTGGGTGGCTCTTGACAGCGAGGTCTTGAACGAAAGATCGGGAGAATCCCAATAAAACCCGCCAACCAGCGGCATCGTTCGGCACGATTCCCCCATGCGAAAATCCGGGAGCGGCCCCGCCGGGAATCGAACCCAGTTCACCTAGGTGGGAGGCGAGTAGTCTAACCACTACACGATCGCGGCCCTCGATTTGTATGGAGTTTGCCGTAACATTATGACACCCACATTCCTTGAGAACTCTGGCGAAGAAATATTTCTTCTCCGGCGGTGTTCATAAGGTTCTCTCTCTGCTATCTAATATTAAGAAACCCGGAAATTTCACCGATACATTTGGCAACAAGCTAGACTGCACAGTTATTTGTGTACTCGAGCCTAAGTTAGTTGTTCATTTGCTGATGCTCAAGTTTTACCCTACACCAGACAGCACGCAATTTGGTCCTCTTTTACTTGCATGTTGTTTATTGACTCAAATGCGTCCAGTTGTGGCTTACAAATTGCGGTCCAATTGGAAAACAAAGCCAAATGCACATGTGCTTGAAATTTCCTGGTCTCTACTTGTATTACGTCAGGAAAACTCAAGGTGTAAATAACGCAATGGGACAGGATGTACTGTACATCGTTCTACATAGGTTAGAATATTTTATTGGAACACTTTGAACCCGGCATTATATTGGCAGAGAGCTGGCCAGTAATGGACGTTGTACAGTATAGTAGGCGTTTCTGGTGTTCTGTTAACAAAAAGGACTGTTGTGAAAGGGAATACATAGACAAACAGAACTGAAAGACAAGCAGTCGTGAATATACGTGACTCACCGCACTGAAAGTGTTAAATTGACTTTTTCTATCGCCCATGGGTAGAGGCGGGCCACTTTTGAGTTATTATTTAGTGACATTCTCATGATGCGCAGAAAAGTATGCTCTACTTTTGTCATTTTATAAAAAGGAAGCGGCTTCGAACAGAAATAGCAACCAATGAACAGACTTTGCAGGCTTGATTTTACATAGGACTGTGAATTCTATCTTAATGCCAAATAATAACGCAAATTTTGAAAGGACCTACCCATGGATGATTGCATAGTGTAATCACGGAAATAACTATCGAACTAAATGAGAATATATTTTCAGCGGATATACCTGTGCAAAACATGCAGTACAACCATCGACCATAGACATTTAACTAAACACAAACATAAAAATTTTATAATGATAATAATAATACAACTGAAGATACATTATCACTAGAGAACTGAAAAATTCGCGAGTTCAATGACCTATAGGCTAGACGGCACAGTCTTATGGACAATTATGCAAATATCACCTGCACATTGGTTGTCGGCTGTGACAGTGGAAGGCAACGATTGGGCCAGCGTTCTCCAGGAGGCGTCAAACACCGTGTGGACCAATGGTGGAAATTATATAAACGCACGTGTCTTGCATTCTAGCTTGTCCCGAAATGAATCAGCTAATTTTTCAGTTCTCTAATTATCACTTAAGTTCACACGATTCCTGAAAATACGTGACCATTGGTTTTTATTCTGTCTCGCATTCCTTGCTGTTTCTTTGTTTCTTACGTTACTAGATCGTCCTCGTTGGTTTGTGTTATCCGAGTGGAGAGATTTGGGAGGCTCTAGGCAGCGATCTAGACAGCGAAGTCTTGCGAGTCGATGAGTGTGAAGTGCGGTGTCACTAAGTACGCTCAGGATGCGTGCCGTGTTTAATTGGCTACACGCTGATGACTTCAAATGTACTGGGTCGTTACAACTAAGCGTCTCTACAGTGCACTCTTCAACAGCCCATGTACGTGCAGAATGCATCTGTTTCAGATGAAAATGATCGCATTGGTATTGAAACGACTGTGCGCCAGGACCTGGCACGTATAGAAAAAGAAGGTGCGTAGTAAAGAAACTCGAGTTCATGTTCTATCTTCAGTGAGGAGTGGCAGCCAATAGTAGGAATAATAGCAAAAGTCTTCCAACATATAATGTCTCTTGAATCATGAGGCGAGCACGTTGTCACAAGAAGAGATATATTTCAAGACCTGTTTTTCGGAATATTGGTTCCTTCGATTGCAATGTTGATAAAGATGATAATGTGTTTGTGAAGCAAGTTACTACAGCAGAAGAGAGTTTCATACTACTGAGTTTTATGTACAGGTTCGCTTTGCAAGGAGTGACTGCACACAGTGGATCTGGTATTCTGGACGTTTGCTTCTACAGGCATCCTCTTAACAGTACAGTGACTAGGGCTAATTATCTTAGTCAAATTGATTCAAGAGACATTATATGTTGGAAGACTTTTGCTATTAATGAACTTGTTGCTACTTCTAATTCTGTTATTGCTATGTCTCCGTCTCCAGTTTTGTATTCTCAACGTACGACGACCGATCATACTCGGAGAAGTTGATGGAGGGAAGTATAACCAATCAAACGCAGGAAATATAGCTGCCAGTTGACTTCGGGAACGCTGGGGATGGGAGAATAGTAGGGAAGGGCAACAAATCAGCGTATTTCCTCGGTGATATGATGACTTTTAGTAGAGCTTGCACGTTTAAGAACGGACAAACCGGACTGTTTGAAAGGGAACAAGGAGGATACTGACGGAATCTATTTGCCCTTTAACTTAACGCCTGCATTCTAACGCAACGAATTACTTAACATTTGTAAGTAAAGTGCCATGTGATTACGAACGGTTAAATATTTACTTATGGCAGCGATTTCCTTAAATTATTGAAACAGACTCCACTGAACTTAACCGAGAACTGAATTCGTACTTTTTCAGTTTGTCACTAATTTTTTTTTCAGTTTTTCACTAGAATTACTACTGGCGGAAATATCGGCTCGAGTGGTTAATTAATTCTCAATTTTAAGGCTGCTATATACCTGGCGCAAAAATTAGGTTGCAGTGTGTTTGTAATTCACCTTTTTTAAAACAAACTATTTCACGTATCCACAATCGTTTAGCACACTACAAGAAAAATAACACTTCAGATCAGGGCGGAATATAACATTCAACAGATCACCCTTTCTGTACACACTATTTTGAAGCTCTTCTACAGTACCAAGAATATTCTGGGCGGATTTCTGCGAAACTAATATGGGGCACTGCATTAATCTTTGATACAGACTTTCCACCAATAAAATGACAGGGTCGCTGCTTAAAGCCCAATAGGTACACGCAACATGGCGAGAACATTGCACGCCAGATCAGAGCCTTTAAACGTAGTGGCGAAGGCGAACTTTATGTGAATGGCAGTGTCGCCCTTACCGCTCTCGCGCTTCTCGGCCTCAAAAGTGGAAAACAGGCACACGTAGGCGGGACCCTTAGGTTTTGCAACTGGAAGAATTCTTGGTTTGGAGAGCACATAAGAAAACACATGAGGGTAACTGTAGTAATGGGGCCTAGGCGAAGAGTATATGCTAATCCATCGCAGAAGTAGGAGCATATTATAAAATTTTGTCACAGAATAGCTAAGCAGGCAGAAGTGAAATAACGTGGCATATCTCGAGATGTTGACTATCCATTCGCTAATATGCTGCACGAGGATATGAAACGAGTCTTGCGTCTCATTGGTAAGGGGCCACTGATATTTCGCGGAAATATTTCGGGACAAGATACAGTTCAAAGCACTGTAGGGTCGTCCAGCTTTTTTGATCGGTTAAAACATATTCTGGTCCGTATTAACTGTGAGCGCACGAATCTCGAAGGTTCAGTGTCGGAGTTATGGAATACTGAGTAGCTCGTCAAATGCGGAAACGACACCGGCGCCCAATGAAGATACGGCAACAGCTGAGGTGTATATACATTATTGAAGTCTACTGTGTGTTGGAATTTTTTTCGCGAAAAATCACTGGCCCTAATTATTGACCACTGCGAGTTGCACGATGTTCCCACCTAACACGACTATTGGCTGGCAAATAAGTTACAAGTCACTGATTGGACAACGGCATTCCGACATGTTGCTGGCCAGTGCTGCTAATGCCCACATGAAATCGCTGGACATAATATAATTGGGTTCTTGCAGCTTATGGCACTGACCACAGTTTTAAGTATTCTGCATCGTCCTCTTTGTAAACGATAATATTCGGAGGAATAAGTTAAAGTGATAGCTGTAGAAATGCAAGAATGTAGTTCATGGAGTTATAGGCTTGAAAAAAAGGGGAAGGAGATAAGTCCAGCTTCTGTGGATCATTACGTGCAAATAAATAAAAATTTCGTCAGTCAGTTATACCCCCGAAAAAAAATTTCACCAGCGGGATTACTGAATTACTCAGTTTCTCACTGCCCAAGAGAAGATATGGGATGGAAATACAAACCGTCTCTACACAACACCACGCCTGTCATTCCGATGTCTTTTGTTAATGCATCTACTGTCCCAACGAACATACTTCATGGACAACAAAATTCCAAATGCCAAAAAAATTTTTTTTAAGGTATATATTTCCAAAAAACCTTATAGAAATATTGATTATTTCTCCCCGAACTTTGCTTAGTGGTCAGAAACCTTTTACGGTAATATTTCATCTAAAACAGAAGGAAAGCATGATATTTTATTAATTTTATTATTCTTTCTTTATAAGCGGATAGAGGAATAGCGAGAAGGTTGCAAGTTGCGGGATAGGTGTGTGGGCCGGTAGGGCTTGCTTAGGGAACGAGCTAGTGAAATGACGGTGGATATCGCAGTGCAGCGCATCTTCAAATACATGGCACGTCTTTGAAGACTCGCTGCTCTTAGCGGCTCACTAGAACTCAAGTTATTTTATTCTCTCTTTCTTTCCCACACACACACACACACACACACACACAAACTCCAGCCGCACACGCCAGAAAAATGGTGGCTCTGGATAGCATCGAGTGGAAACACCGTTAGCCAATCAGCGCCTGGCAACCTACTCGCCACCAGGCGGACCAGCCAATAGCGAAACGTTTTCAGTACGCAGTAGTCGATCAGATTGGAGGCCAGTTTTCAGAGCCTCGAGCAACCAATCGGAGGGATGGGTGCGCCCACGCGGAAGGAACCACTGCACCATTTCCCCCTGCGTCGTACTTATCCGGTCTGTGGCCGTGTTTCCGGTCTGTGGCCGTGTTTCCGGTCGACCGTCCCGTCAGCTGGATGCGCCTGCGCCGTCCGGGCATTTCTCGATTGTCTGTAGTCAGGTCCGTCACGTAGACTTTGCCCATATGAGAAGGAACAGATGCTGTTGGGGTGATATCTCCAAGGGGAGTTCCTAGTAAACAATATTAAATGACTCAATGCCACATCAGGCTATAAGAAAGCATCGCGACGGCGGGCGATGGGAAACAGTTTAAAGAATCTCCGCGTCTGTTCTGTTTCCTCTGAATTGTAAGCGGTGACTATAGGCTTTTAATACAGCAATCTGTTGAGAAAACCTACGCCATTGTCGCTATAGTTTCAAACATGGTTTTGCAGAAGAATAAATATCGTAAACAGAATGTTACTTACAGCGAATTCGCTGACTTTGACACTTTATAATGACTAAGTTTCTGTTCCAGAAACGAAATGTTTAAAGTAGCAACAAAATACCGACTTTCTTTCCGCCGTAAAAAAATATTTAAATTGAAAAAATTAAATATTTCTAAAGAAAAATTAAAATAGACATAACTGCTTAAAACTAGGGACGCCTTTTAAGGCAGCTATATACCTGGAGCTGTTAAACAGCGCTGCAATGTGTTTGAAGTAATCTTTTCGTTTCGAAAATGCTTCACGTGAGTCGTATGTGCTGATCTACGAAAAGAAAATACACATGTGACGAGGCACGGAGAGTGCTATTTCCCGATTCTCCAACATAGCTGAATATTTCCTTTCCCCACTGCCTTGTCTCTCACAGCGTGCTGATCGCAAACACCCGAAACTAGTATAGGGACATGTACTGAACTTTGCTATTGACGTTGCACTAGTTAAAAGATAGGGCCACCTCTTGAAGTGTCATAACTAGAGACCTGAAAAATTCGCGAGTTCAATGACCTATAGGCTAGACGGTACAGTCGTGTGGACAAATATGCAGATATCGCCTGCACGTTGGTTGCCTGCTGTGGCAGTGGAAGGCAGCGATTGGGCCAGCGTTCTCCAGGAGGCGTCAAACACCGCGTGGACCAATGGTTGAAATTATATAAACGCACGTGTCTTGCATTCTAGCTTGTCCCGAAATGAATCAGCGAATTTTTCAGGTCTCTAGTCATAACTCGAGAGGTACAGTGGGAACACTGCACGCCATTCCATGACCTTGCGTGTAGAGACGCGCCAGGGAGATAGGTGTTGCCACCGGGTTCCCGCGAAAAGATTTACGCGCAGGCTAACTTCGCACGTGCACGGGTGCTAATGTCCTTTGGCTCTTGGCTGCGAGTCTCTTTGAGAATGAATTTTCTACTCAACTGGGCCACTCAGACTTAAGTCACCGCGGCACTGAACGCCCGTGAATGGCTGACGGTCATGAAGGACGCGTGATAGTTGACGTCTTCCAACCACGAAACTAGTTATAAACTGTGGCGTGTTTTTCGATGTAACCAGTCGTGGAATATTCTCGTAGGCAGCCATAGCGATGGGTTTACGTGGGTCGGTGCCACCCTTATGGCTCCCGCACTTCTGTTACTCGTAAGGGCCAAAACAGCTCCAGGACTCTTTAACAAGGAACCGAGTGGCTCCTGGCTCGTGAGAGAGCGTCAGTCATTATTCTCATTTACTACACTCAGTTTACTTTTTAATAGTTGGCTGAAACCTGTGTTCTGAAAGTTGTATTCAAATACGTTCATGTGCTAAAAAACTAAAGCATAGTTAAATTATCTAGGTGTGCTCACCTCCCAGACGGATTTACATAAAAAAACTGTATAAAGAAATATTTATTTAAAGCTTTATCGTGTAATGAATTAAATAGTCTGCTGTACGTATTGAGTAAACTTGAAATATATTTATCGTGCAAATAAGGTTGACAAATTATCACCAGTTTTATCTTCACAAACCAGTCAGATACTTTATGTAATTGATAGAGATAATGGAAAAAAGCGAAAAAAATTTTCAGCCGACATATCTTCTATAACACTCTAACTAGTTTATTCTTTCATGATAGGATGAACAAGGTTTTTACTCGGCTAAGTTGTTTGCAGGCCAATCACCAACGTTCAGCATTACAGTATCAGAATCCTCATTGGTTCAGTGAAATGGGGTAGTATCNGAATCGGCTAAGTTGTTGGAGGCCAATCACCAACGTTCAGCATTACAGTATCAGAATCCTCATTGGTTCAGTGAAATGGGGTAGTATCTTCATACGTGCATGACAGTCAGTAAGGAAAGGAAACTATCGGACATGTGCACAGTATGTTGAATCCTAGGAAACAGTAAACTTTTCCCGCGATAAACCACCATCTCTACTAATTGGGTTTGAAGGGAAGCGTAAGATGATGAAAGTCACACAATTAAAACACTATGAAAGATTCACGCCCTATGGCTGTTGGTCTTGGTTATTATTTATTTGTTTTTAACCATGTATTAATTTATTGTTGGTTATTTCAAGAGTGCGCTAATTGGCCTATCTGCCTACGAGGCCCACGAATCACCACCCGCTTAATCGCTGCCCCAGTTGACAGAGGTATGTGACGTGTCTGGGTGGAGGGGGGCACCCCATTTGACCACGCACCAACACTTGCGGGCCCACACTCACCGCACGTGACAGCTGGCACTCAGGGAGTAGGTTGGGTGTGGGACGGGTGATAGCAACATATGGTCCGGGGGTGGGTTAGGGGGTAACTAATATAGATATATCCGTTTACATTCCTCGTGATAGCAACTCCAATTCTCTTCAATCAGAGGATGAGTACGCCCACATCAAATAAACCACCACGCCAATTCTTCTCTGTGTATTTAATTACTCTGTGATATAGCCGAACAAGG
>NQII01001539.1:17305-105972 GCA_002778355.1 Clitarchus hookeri
GGGGGGGGGGGGGGGCAGGACCCAGAGCTTCCACTCAGCATCCATACAGTCATAGATTCCCACAAGGAAGTTAGGCTGTATTAGATTAATTCATAAGTATAAGAAAATATAACAAATTGAAAAGGAAATACGATAAAATCTCGTTGCCATTAACGTGTATTTTTTTATTTTTTTCATTTTAGCTGGTTTTACGCAATGACGTTTAAAAGCGCCTTGAAATAGAAGTAATTTAATAGTTGACATCTCGCAACAACTCAATTTCCTTAATTTTACATTATCGTCGCGGTTCACTGAAAATAAAAGAAAAACTGCATAGTTTCATCGTTTTAACCATTGTGTGTTATCACAGTACGTGTGAATAAAATGCGAAACTGTATAAACATAAATATATTTCTTTTATGCCCGATTATTTCTCCAGTGCATATAACCCGTTATTAATATGATTGAAATTGCCTCTCCATTACATGTAACAGTTCGAACAAGACTCTAAGATATGGAATTACTNCCGTTATTAATATGATTGAAATTGCCTCTCCATTACATGTAACAGTTCGAACAAGACTCTAAGATATGGAATTACTCTTTCCTAATTCTCTGCATACGTTGTGGGTAAGCTAGTGTTATGTATATGCGAACAAGAGTGAGTGAAGAGATTTGGGCCGCCAATGAGGGTGATTGAGGTGAGAATGGAGCAGCGCCGGAATGAAAAGGCGGGGGAAACAGGAGATCCTCGAGAAAACCTGTCTACCAGCGGCATCGTCCGGCACGATTCCCACATGCGAAAATCCGGGAGTGGCCCGGTTGGGGATTGAACCCTGTTTGCCTTGGTGGGAGGCGAGCAGGCTAACCGCTCAGCCGCCGCAACCCCTATGCAGATAATAAAATATACTGTTTTTTTATGTCTTTAACTAAATCTGAGTTAGCCATATGCATAAATTGTCCAGCGTCATCATCGCAACTTCGGGCAGTTCGCAAAAAAGAAAAAAAAAACACGTGTTATATTTGCGAGGGTGGTGCACATTAATTTGTTTAAAAATCGTCTATATTCGTGTAACTGCCAGGTTCCTTTGACGACGCCACCCCCTGTAATATGTAATAGGAGCCTTAGCAATCTGGTAAATGGGCTTGTTTATCNCTTAGCAATCTGGTAAATGGGCTTGTTTATCCCCTGGCATACATCTGTAGCTTTATTTCCACCTCGTTGACGTCTTGAACCTCGTCCGTTTCCCTTCGTCCTTTTCCCCGCCCACACCAACACTTTTTTATTTTTATTTCCCGTCCCGCAGGTTTGGAAGGACGTTTGCCGCCTTTGCGTTGGAGCGGAAGAAACGACGTTAACGCGGGGGGAGGGTGGTCGGGGGTCGGAAAATGGTTCTTTTCCCCTTGGACCCTCGCTCGCTGGGAAGGTGGTCCGGTGTGGGTGTCGAATGATTTGAAGGCTTGCTCTCACAAGCCGAGATATCCCCCTCCTTCCATCCGAGACACTCACGCACGTTTTTCCACTGGCCATCCTGACTATAGTCTATTCGCGGTTCCTTCACATTTTTTTAATCANGGTCGGGGGTCGGAAAATGGTTCTTTTCCCCTTGGACCCTCGCTCGCTGGGAAGGTGGTCCGGTGTGGGTGTCGAATGATTTGAAGGCTTGCTCTCACAAGCCGAGATATCCCCCTCCTTCCATCCGAGAAACTCGCGCACGTTTTTCCACTGGCCATCCTTACTATAGTCTATTCGCGGTTCCTTCACATTTTTTAAAATAAAATGCTTTGAAAAATCACTCCATATATGACGTGTTTGATTATTTCCTAAATATGTTGAGTATCATACGCATTTTATACTTGTGTCAACATAAAATTACCTAACTTTTTGCGAAACTGAAATCTAATTTTTTTTATTTATATATTGTAATATTTCACTTATTGTAAGTATGAATGAATACAGTGATAAAATAGGCGTGTTGGAAATGCCAATAATAAATAGTACTTATGCAAAATATTTCGAAACTGAGTGCGCAGGAATGCGGTGCGTTGTCCATTTGGTGTAATTTATTAGACTCGGATAAGCTTTGTTTGCCTGGAGCGGAGGAGGAATATCCTGGAAGTAGATTTTTAGCAGGTCACCATAAAGGTTGTAAGTAATTATGAATCGACTAAACAAGCTAGTAGTGTCCTTACAGGACAGTTGATCTNGGAGCGGAGGAGGAATATCCTGGAAGTAGATTTTTAGCAGGTCACCATAAAGGTTGTAAGTAATTATGAATCGACTGTGCTAGCGCTCCGAAAACGCTCCACAACATAACACCCACAAAGCTAGTATGTATTTACGGTGTAGTTTTCTCTCTGAGCCTTCATGTTCAATAATTTACATTCTGCACACATTTACTGGCATTTAAAACAAGCTAGTAGTGTCCTTACAGGAACGCCATTTCAGATGATATCTACTTTCCAACTTTCCATCGAGCTATCGCTCACTACGCGTAATTAAGTTTATTACTTGCTTACTGTAAGTCGATGTAGTGTCAAGTTGATTGTCTCCCAATCAAATATACTTAACAGGTAACGAAATCGTTTTTATTGGGGCGCCGCGGTGGTGTAGTAGTTAGACTACTCGCCTCCCACCAAGGCAAACCGGGTTCGATTTCCGGCGGGGTCACTCCCGAATTTTCGCATGTGGGAATCGTGCCGGACGTTGCCGCCGGCCGGTGGGTTTTCTCGGGGATCTCCCGTTTCCCACGACCTTGTATTCTGGCGCTGTTCCATACTCATTTAGCTTCACCCTCATCAACTCTCAAGATCTCGATGTTATGAGCCGCCCAAATATCTTCACTCACTCTATATAATTAATTTCCGTTTATAATTTTTTTTATTCACGATGATTATTTAAAGAACCTGGAAATTATTAACAAAACAATGAAGATATATCCACGCTGATTTTCTTTTTAATGACAGGGAAATCTTACTATTTGGTGTAGCGCGAGATAAAATCGGCCATAACGTTCATGAAGTTAAAATAATTTTCTACGTTTTTAGAATATGAAATCCTAAATCGTTCTGATATTAAATATAAGTCTGAAAAAGGCATGAAAATGAAATAAAATAAGTTCTAAAAAATATTCAAACCATACATAGGAATTTAAAGTTAAATATTTTCCCGTGCAAATCTCAAGAAGTATATCGTTAAGGTATAGATTAAAAGAATTCTCCATTTTATTAGAAGTTAGTGAAGATTATTTCTTGGAAATATGTCATGCGGTTCGCCCGTATTTTAATTTTACATTTTTGACGTAAAATTTAAAATAAAACTTGTCAAAATTATTTTAAAATTTAATTTAGGAGAACAAAGAGTCGGATTTCAAAGTAATTGTTTCATGCTGCTCATGTGAGCCAAAACAAAAAATTGTGTTCAAATACATTTTTCAATTCGTAACAATTAAGTTTTTAAGTTAAAATTCTTACATTTACGCTGAAAAAAAGCATGATAAACGTTATTTTTAAATGATTTAGTATATTTTATCAAGGTATCATCGTTATCATGCCACGAAACTAAAATATATTCTAGAAACCTAGAATTATTATTTTTAATGTGAACATACTTAAGAGAGGGAGATATAAATTTTTGTAATGTTACCAGTTTTTGAGCCATACATTATAATCAGCACTCATTACAGAGATTTCTTTTTTGATAAGAAACATCACTCAGGTTATTTAATAAGTGCAGCATAAGTGGTGTATGTTAGTGTATGAACTATAAAACTGAGGAAGTTAACATCTAAGAGTAAAATAAAAATATTTATGGACTATTATTCCAAATGAGAGGGCTTTCAAAAGTGCTCACTTAACTGTGAATAGCCTACATCATTAAATCCTTTCTCTGTGCAAAGCCTGATAGGGCTAAATAGGCAAACCGTGTGTGGAAGTGACCAATCAGAGCATGGAAGTAGGTGTTGCTGACGAGAAACTGGTATTTACCTTTATACGAAGCACTACAATTTTAAAATAAAACTGTATGGCCAAATTTATGATAATATTTGTGAATTTAATCAACAATAGAAATGTTTACACCAGAAAATATTGGCCTCGATTAGTAATGCAACTTAATACTGGTTAATGTTGTTTGAGGTTAGGAAGTTAGTTACAAACAAAATATAAAGAGAGCGCCCTTATCGCGAGTGTTCATCAGCTGGCATCGAAGACTAATATATAGAGACCGGAAAAATTCGCGAGTTCGATGACCTGCTGGCTAGACTCTATAGTCTTATGTACAAATATGCCGATGTCAACTGTGCATTGGTTGTCTGCTGTCACAGTGAAAGGCAAGGATTGGGCCAGTGTTCTCCAGGAGGTGTCAAATACCATGTATACCAATGGATAAGGGCAGTGATATTTCGCGAAAATATTTCGAGACAAAATACAGTCCAAAGCACTGTAGGGTCGTCCAGCTTCTATGATTGGCTAAAAAATGTTCTGGCCCTTGTTAACCGTTTGCGCACGAATCACGAATGTTCAGTGTCGAAGTTACTTAGTCCTGAGTGGCTTAGTCAAAGACGGACACGGCACCAGCAGCCAATGGAGGTATAACAACAGCTGAGGTGTGTATATAGTATTAAAGTCTACTGTGTGCTTCGATTTTTACACGAAAAGTCACTGGCTCTGCCAATGGATAAATTTATGTAAACACGCGTGTTTGGAATTCTAGCTTGTCGCAAAATGAATCCGCGAATTATTCAAGTCTCTACTAATATATTAATTACTGTTGTGAATACAGAAAACGTGGTTCTATATCTGTGGTCGACATAACTCTCATGTCGCCGTTTTTCATTGGGAAACCCACGCAAAGCTAGGAATGTTATCGCGNTGGGAAACCCACACAAAGCTAGGAATGTTATCGTGGCCCTTCCTGGACTATGTACGTTCGTGGGCCGTCGTCTGTGAGCGGGCGAATCACAGGTCTTCTTCACTTCAAGCTGCAAGACGTAAATCACTCGGTAGGTGAATCAAGCATTTGCGACGCGAAAACCAGATGGCCAAGCTGACTCACGGACACGTAAGCAAAATGGTTTTCAATGCGGAACTCAACTCTTTCCTGTATTTTCGTAGTTTTTATCCTCAGAAGAATATTAACAGTCCCATTACTCATAGAGCGTATGGAAAGAGAGGCATTGCCACGTTTACAGTGCAGTTTAGTAAATCGTGAAGTGTTTCGGGTGACGTAATGATTCAGGATTTTACGTCACAGCTTCAGAGAATGGCGCCCATGTAAAGCGATTCCGAGTTGAAAAGTTTAGGTTTAAACGTTCGAGCGAAAATTAAATTGTGCTATAATAAAAACAGTACATCCGAAGAGCTACTAGCAATTTGGGGCAGATTGCTAGAAGCTCTTCGGATGCATCGAAATGTATCGAAACAAACTGAAATAGCTTATTTTATAACGAAACGTAGAAACAGAAGTGGAATTACATTTATTTTAATACGAACAACGGCGGCATGTAACTTATAGCATAGTACACAAACCTGGCGTGTTTACTTTTTCTTTGGTAATGCTTATGAACTCCTTTATTTCACCCAGTGAGTATCACATGGAATATACACAGTTGCATTTACACTTTTGTATTTAACACAAACGCACTTTGTCGTACAGACTTTACGGTAAATTACCAACCTCATGATACGCGAATACAATTTCATGAAATTTTAAGCTACAAATCTTCAGTACACACATTAAATTTGTTGAATCGTCTAGCAATAGTATCACGAGCTTGCAATAAGTCGTGGCCATTTTTACTTGTCTACTGTGTTGTGTTACGTTTTGCAGCTTATATCATGTCTGAGTTGTCCCTCAGTCACGAATGCAGTTAAATAAAGGTTTATCTCACAATTGAAATCTACTGTGGTCTTGTTTTGCGTTTATTACATATCGCACGATTTAATTCAGACGTAATGGAGTTTTTACCCGTTCAGGCACTTTATCTACGATAGCGGAAACGTTGCACATGAATGGTATTTATCATCGGTACTGTACACAGCAAGACGTCACTGCCGAGTCCTCCTTGTGGCTAATATTCTTAATGGGATTTTTTACACCCCTTTGACATAATTATTTGATGCCAGTACCGTTGAGCACGCAGTGCGTTGTTCATTGGTTTCAAGTCAAGCTCTGTACACAAGTACAGCAAATGCCAAAAAAAATTACGTATTTGCAATACTCGAGATCAGAAATGAACGTGTGACCGAACGGGTTAACGAGTTAAAGCCACTGAAGTACGTTCGCGAGTCCTTATAAAATTACTCATTTGAAATTATGAACGGAATCATTTTTTATTCACTTAGTACTACGCCCCACGTTGCTCTGGCATCGTTGCTGGGAAAGTTCACTAATGTATCTCAGTACATGTTGAATACATAAAACTGAATAGTGTAGGCAACTTTCTTAAATTAATAGTTTGGCCTGTTCGCATTTGCTTTCCATTTACAAAACAGATGTGTATGTACGCCCAAATTTCGCGGAAAGATTTCTCGACCAGTTGTACTTCATAACACTTTAGCCCAGATCCACTTTCGTGATTGGATGATTTACAGTCACGTTACATAGGTGTCTGTCCACGAATCACAGACGTGCAGTATCGGAAAAACCTAATTCTGATTGGCCAGTCAAGTAAGAATAGACAAAATAAAACTGCTGGTATGTCCGTAGCCCGGGTATTGATATCCATCATGTGCGGAAAACTTTTCGCGAAATTGAGGTGTCCCTACAGATGAGTATCAGAGTCCATCAGTTTTTTTTCCTTGCATACCTCTATCCTCTCGCATGTGTTTTATTGTAACGTAAGAGTAAAACACTCAGCCATACCTGAGAAGTTGATTACGCGGGTATCGGGTCGGAGATGAAGACCTTCCTTCACAATCTGTTGGCCATAATTTTTTTTCACTGTGTACCTGAACCTGTTGGGCAAGAAGGGATGGTTCAACTACCTGAGTTGATAACTGTCTTTGCCTCGAATGTCCAAAGCTCTAACTAAAGTAGTCAATTTCCAAAGCGTCCCTTGTCCACAAAAATACAATTCCAAATAATGGTCCTATTGATGCCTTCCTAGACTTTGCTATGGAATGACAAATGTTTCTCAGGTCCAAAACAACGCAAAGGCCGTTTAAACGCACGTNAAACGCACTTTTAAAATTCATTCCATTTCCAAAGTAGCCCTTCTCCACAAACATTAAATGCAATTTATTTCATTTTAAGGGGAATGCTTGGTTTCAGAATGCTATAATTTCTACAGACAACACTCGTGACTAACAGGAACATCCGTACCAAAGTTCACACACCCTTCGAGGACGTATTTTACATGCCTGTGGCCTAGAAGCGTCGGAGCGCTAAGGGCGACCCAGGTACGCGCATCACATGCTTCATCGCCCTTATGAGCAAGTCACAGAAATAGCGTGGGTTCTTCCAGTCCGCAACTCAACCCCTAGGAGACTTCCGGTGGCGGCGAACCTGTTAAATAATACCCTTCACTGCAGTTTTCGTACCTAAAAGTGGTTACGAAAATTTTCAGTTTTTTTAAATTTACACACCGAAGACGGAAATGGGAGATTGATTTTTTTAAATGCGGTTCGTAAGCAGGTATCACTCCGAAATATCGAGCAGTTTTTAAATAAGATTATTTTACATGTTTTCATCTTTAACGGTCTACACAGGTGACAATGGAGGAACGAGGCTTGGCGTTTCTTTGTTGCAAAAAATTCTCTTCCTTTTCATAGATAAGTATGATTATCCGAAGATCATGGCCTAGATTCTCAAGTAGTCTTTATCGGTGCTACTGGGCAAAATTTCCTATCTTGCCATTTATATGTCTAACTACAAGTTATCTGTGGTGATTCTGAAAATAAGGTGAGCAACACACCGACGGTAGCAATGAATTTTCTTAACACTCCTTATAATAGCGAGTCACAATCTATTTCAGGGGTTCGAACTTCCTAGCCTCGGTTCGTGTTAATTGTGTTGACAATTCTATTATCATATACTTCAGCATATAAAGTAAAACTCTCTCCGTCATTTTTACCCTATATTCACCCTAACTGCATAAATACCGTTATAAATTTACATCAACTCATATGGAGAAAGAATATAACAGATAATAAGGAAGCCATATTTTTAATTTTCACATTATGAAACCTAAACTCTTTTATCACACTTNCAACTCATATGGAGAAAGAATATCACAGATAATAAGGAAGCCATATTTTTGATTTTCACATTATGAAACCTAAACTCTTTTATCACACTTTGGTCAAAGTATAAAAGTAAATCCTTGATTATTTTCCGAATTTGTTGTAGTGTGGTATATATATATATATATATTTATAAATAAAAATATAATATATATGTATATTATTTTGGCCGACATTAACACTGCATTCTTTAATGAGATATAACCAATACACTGCATTCTTCTCACACTTAGCAATGTTGAATAACTCTTCTGCTTATCCGAGAGGAATTATCAAAAAATGAAACTAAAAAATTACTTGAAGACAAACGTAATAGCTAGGGACAGAAAAATTTCGTGAATTAATTTTAGGAAAACCTGAAAAATATGGTAAAGATATTTTCCAGCGTGGATCGATTGTACTAAAGCCACTAAAACTATATCAGTATTTCACATATTTTACTTCTATAATTCAATACAACATTGTAAAGCGACATAAAATATTTTTTAAGGAATTTTACTTTAGATGTTATAACATTTTTGTCTATATTGTCTTCCTGTTGATATTGAGAGATTATATATACTCAAGTAAGTTGGTTTAAGACTACCTTACGGCAAAAAATCGATCATGCGTATTATAAAAAAAAATTATTTTATGATTTAAATAGCCGCAACAATAACTGATCGGAACATTTTTGCGTTATACAGACTAAGAAACTTCCCGAAACGAATTTTTATAAGTGCAGATTAAGTTACGTTTATTCTTACATCGGTCTGTTTAAAATAAACTGAGCCCAGTTGCAACGGCCACCACTGTAAAAATTAAACTAATATTGAGACTATGGGACGTACCATTTCTGTGCGCGTTTCGCAACTACCGTATGCCCTGTAAAGTTTTTATTTTAATTCTTTCAGACCAGATTTAATTTATGGTTTCAGCTGTTGCAAATGAGAAATTTTATGGCGTGTGCTGTATTTTAAGGCGATGAATCACTTACGTCGTTATTGCAGCAGACCTTTAGACGTTGTGTCCTCCTGTCAAGATAAGAGCCATTCATAACCTAGAACAGTAACATGTTTGACAAATTAGCTATCCACAAGGAAGGTCATTGGTTATTGAGTCTTGCAATGTACAGTACTGGCCTTAAATAACCTTCCTTTTCTTTATGTACACAATCGTGTACACTCGGTCTGAAATGGTTCAGAAAAATATGCGTCTAGAAACCTTGTTTATTTTTTTTCAAAGGTTGATTTCAAAAAGGTTGTAACAATGTTTGACCAGCTGTACAGTTCCATTGCTCCTGAAGAACGCCGACCAAACGCCATCGACCTCGGTGCTGGTCGTCTCCGTAACGGAAGGCGGCCTTGAACCACCGTCAACGAAGCCGGAGTGCACGCACGATATGTCTGAAACAGTTTCGCTATATCGCGGCACTTGTAATGTGTTTCAGGCGTGTTGAAATGTGGGCGCCATCCATCTTCTCTATCTGCAGGGTGTTTTTTTTTATGAATGGGCGCAGCATTTCCCATATTCTCACTACCAACCTCCGCCCCCCCCTCCCTTGCTCCACCGCCCGGGTGACTGATAAACCCCGCATGTGACGACATAGGGTGGTGGGGGATGGGGGAGAGGGGCGCGCACAGTGGAAATATCTACCCCTCTGGAGCGCAGACAATTTTCCTGTAACCCGCCAAGGGCGCGGCTGACAAAATAATTATCTGGAGCGCGAATTGAAGGGCGCCGCCCACTCGGAGGTTTATAGTGCGTTTAAGGCAGGGAAGCGTGGGGTCGATAAGGACTACACTGACTCGCGCGCCTTACGCCCCTTCGCTCTTAAGCGCAAGGCACTAACTCCCGCGCAGTGCTTCCGTTGTGCGGCGTGTACCTATGGCACTTTAGACGGCGAGCCTATCATTTTATCGTTGTAAAGTCTTCATNGTGCTTCCGTTGTGCGGCGTGTACCTATGGCACTTTAGACGGCGAGCCTATCATTTTATCGTTGTAAAGTCTTCATCAAAGTTCAGTGCAGGTCCGTATAATAGTTTCGCGTGTTTACTACCTATATACAATGGGATATAGCTATGTTTGAGGGCTCCTAAATACCACTTATAATTGGCATGACTAGGGGCACTCAAAATTCGCAAGAAGATTTCGAGACAACATACGGTCCTAATCACTGTAGGGACGTCCGACTTCTNCTAGGGGCACTCAAAATTCGCAAGAAGATTTCGAGACAACATACGGTCCTAATCACTGTAGGGACGTCCGACTTCTTTGATTGGCTAAAAAATGTTCTGCCCCGTGTTAACCGTTTGCGCACGAATCACGAAGGTTCAGTGTTGGAGTTACTTAGTCTTGAGGGGCTTGGTCAATGATGGGCACGGCACCAGCAGCCAATGGAGGTATAACAACAGCTGAGTTGTGTATATAGTGTTTAAGTCTACTGTGTGCTCCGATTTTTACGCGAAAAGTCACTGGCCTTAGGCATGACCTATTGAGAGTATTATTCGTACCTCGTCTGAAGTGTTTTTTTTCCGTTTCTTTTCGTACATCGGTATAATGGAGGCACATTTAGCGGTTTCGCAAACAAAATAACGCGAATTTCAAACACACTGCAACGCAACTCAAGCTTGAGGTAGGCGGGACCCCTAACGCCCGTCTGCTCCGGCTCTTCATTTGTTTCCTCGCACATCACACAGGTATTTCGACTTCCGTGCGTGATCGAAACACTTCAAGAGGAGTTGGGCGTTGACTTAATGAGCATTACGAGGACTTTCCTTTCCGCGTTGGTGCTTCTGCCTACCTGGCTTCTGAAGTGCTTTGCCACGGGTTTGATATATATATATATATATGTATATATATATGTATATATATATGTATATATATATATATGTGTGTTTTACAAAACTGGTCGAAGGACAATTGTATGTGCTTTGGCGCATGCTTTGGCGTAGCTAGCGTATTCATGTAGATCGTTGCGAATTGAAAGAATTTTCGGAAATTCTTATAAAAGAAGCACTTCTGAAGAACAACACTGAAAACATTTCTGCTCGAATGCTCTTTGTCCGCTTGCATTTCCTTTGCAATGCGTTCTCCAACCGTCCCTAAAACTGCAATGACACGACGTAGAGATACACACACACACAAAATTAATAAAAAAAATATTTTTTTATATTTTGTAATACTGTTCTTTCTAAATTGTCTGGTTTGGTTTTTAAATGCGTTCTTTAATGCAGTGCCTAACTGTGGGTGTTCTTATGCATAACACACGTGTTCGTGGTTTGACTACGAAAATAATTTGATGATTAAAATGCCTATGATTGTATTTTCAAGGTATCACGCATGCTGAAACATTGTTTTGGAGCCCTCAGACTTGGCTAAACGTTCTTTTTAGAAATCCATATCCAAAAAGAAACGAAACTAGTATATTTTTAACTACTACACATAACTGCACTGAAGCATGCTTCAAAATACTTATGAATTTATATGTATCCGTCGCATCGCTCTCATAGTTGCATGTTCAACGATGAAAACGATGTACGCCAGGTGAATGCCTCGGGACTTAGAGACGATCAACAGCATTACATGAGCTAGCTAGCGTCGCATCGAGTATTGTCCAGCTGGTAAAAATAAAATTGTAAGCACGGCCGTGAAAAATGTTACATGAAACCGTAAAATTACAGTTTTTTTAGGCCATCGCATTAAAGGCTTTTACAGGAATCTATCACAGAATACATAGTATTATAGACGTGAAATAACTGCTTTTACCGTGAACTACAGCCGCACACTCCAGCAAGATGGCGACACTAGCTAGCAGAAAGTCGGAATGCCATTAGCCATTTTACTTCTGTATACTTAAATATTCTATAACTCTACTATTCACCATGCTGGACAAAGTTACGGAATCGCGGAGGATGAGAAATAAAGGACTTGAAGTTCCGAATAGTACTTTTAGCTCATACGTGATGCATAGGGCCAGTGACTTTTCGCGTAAAAATCGGAGCACACAGCAGACTTCAATACTATAGACACACCTCAGCTGTTGTTATACCTCCATTGGCTGCTGGTGCCGTGTCCGTCTTTGACCAAGCCGCTCAGGACTAAGTAACTCCGACACTGAATCTTCGTGATTCGTGCGCAAACGGTTAACACGGGCCAGAACATTTTTTTAGCCAATCAAAGACGTTGGACGACCCTACAGTACCTTGGACTGTATCTTGTCTCAAAATATTTTCGCGTAATATCACTGCCACTAGTGATAATGAATAGGTGGTCAATCTATCCCAACGTGTTACAGAAGGTTTTCCAAGCCAGTATAGGCTGTTTGTTCATCGGTAAACTGAGAGATATTGAAAGCCCTGTTTAGGATATACTTGTAGGCAAGTTGTGTATTCTTCCAGCATGAACATCATCAAATTATTCATGTGTCGGTGAAGTGAAACTTTGAAAGTTATAAGAAAAGTAAGTATTTTACAAATCTGCTTATTTCTACACTCACATACATTAAAAAAACTGAAAGCGCAATAAATAAATAAATAGATAAAGTATTCACAAATGGTTACCTAACGTTTTTGATTTGGCGTCAAGACCTGGAACTACTTACCCTCCGTCGAGACCAACTTTACTGGTCCCATATCACTCAGGTAGGAGCAGTGACTATTTTTCCAAGTCTGATTTCAAAAGTCCTCACTTTATCGTGAACGGCGAAATACCATTCACGTGTTTGATCGCCGGCGAGCAAAATGTACGCGCCGTTTAAAACAGAAAACACCCATCCCACCCCCCACCCACGCCACTCGCATAACCTACATCGCTCTTCCCTTGAACCGTGAGTCGATTCGAGCNGTTTGATCGCCGGCGAGCAAAATGCACGCGCCGTTTAAAACAGAAAACAACCATCCCACCCCCCACCCACGCCACTCGCATAACCTACATCGCTCTTCCCTTGAACCGTGAGTCGATTCGAGCTGTAAATCATTTACGGTCGAAAATAAAAGTGCTTGTTATTGTTTGGGCGGCACGGACGCAGCGAGGCGCGCCTGATAACGAGTGTCTGCGTGGTGTGGTTGGTATCCCTGCGGCTTGAACGCCGCGTCGCAGCGGTGATTTTTAACACGCCTGCAAGGCCGTACTCCGTCACCTCCACAACGCGATGTAGTTCCGATCCCTTCTCACAGGCGCGTCTGTGCGCCTCCTACTTCATTCTACTTCCGGCCAATCTCACGCAGTACAAGAGTACACCTCCTCCCCCAATAAATTCCTAGCTACGCCCCTTGTTCCATCTAAACTGGTTATTGAAGTCACGGGAATTGCGTGTAGCCATTTATCTGAAATCCCACACTTGGGTCACCTGCAGTGACAATTTTGACTTGGGATTTTATATTAAGTTAAAATTGAAATACGAGTGAATCGTATAACATATTCCCAATAAATATTCTTCATGACATTCTAAAAACATGAGAAACTATTTGCAGTTGTAGCCTAATGCATTAATGTTGTACCATGTTGAAATTTGTATAAAAAAACTGTATACATTTAAAACTCATTTAACTCGTTTGATTCCACCAGGTGATGCACAAAAAAGCTAGAAGTCTCACTGCATACTATAAAACAAACGAAAGCGAAAATAGAAAAATTAGAATTGCAAGTTAATATCACATCATTGTTTATTTCTAATAATAATAATACGTGCGTTAAAGATAAATGAAACTGCATATCCCCGTTTCTTCCGACCTGTAGTGTACACAACCTCGTTCCAGAGCCTCGCGCAGCCAATCAGGGGACGGGCACACTCACATCAAAGAAAATTTCACGCTATTTTTTTTCTTCTGAATACTTAGCTATTCTCTGATATTACTTCGGTTTGTAAACAACTACTTCAGATAATGTAACCTGTTCGTCGTTGACTGAGCACACTTTGAGAGCTGTGGTTACGATCTTCTTCTTTTCCCGTTTGTATCCTTCCGCCATATGAATATTTATCACTGCTGTGAGTCCACTCACTTAGTTCAGGCGTCAATAAGTGTAACAGTGAAATTGCTGCGAAGGTGAAAATGTCTCTGACATGCTATTTGTTACACTAATATGAATAATGCAAACTGAATTTAAATAAAATAAATCGAGTCTCCCCAATTTTAAGTCGCACGTAATTAATAAATCAAACTACATTTCCTTTGTGATTGCCAAGTTCACTGAAAGCATGCAAGACATTGTGTCTGTCAAGGTAGGATGCAGTCAAGCAAGAAATATTCTTCCAAAGGTAGATTTAAAAAGTGCTTACTTAACCGCGAATCAGCCATATATCACAGTGAACGCTATTCACTGGTTTCGTGGTGTAAGCAACTGCCATATCGATGCAAGTATAGTTTAGAACGTAAAATAAGATATGTGTTGTAAATGAAATGGTAATTTATTCTTTGGCTGAAAAGGGTTGGCGGTCCCACGTAGAGGCTTTTTGGGGCCATAAAATAAATATGAGGTTAGAATGATTTTCATCGTGTGCGTATGTCCACAACACTGGCTCAAGGACAGCCGAAACAAACGTCACATTCACGTGTTTATATAATGATATGAAAATTGTTTACGTTCGGTTTTAATCTCAACACACGCGCTTTCAGGAAACATTTTTACAGTTTGAGTAACTTCGTTATTTTACATTCGGGTTGTAACTTAGTTAAATTAAGTGTGTTATCATTAGAGACCAGTAAAATTCGCGGATTCAATTCGGGACAAGTTAGAAGTTATAAGCGTGTACGTATGTTACATTTTGTAATTGGTCCACGCTTTAATTGACACCTCCTTGAGATCTCTGGGCCAATAAGAAACTTATAACAAAATGTATGCCCAATCAACGCCATCCACGCTGACAGCAAGCANACCAGGTGATGCACAAAAAAGCTAGAAGTCTCACTGCATACTATAAAACAAACGAAAGCGAAAATAGAAAAATTAAAATTGCAAGTTAATATCACATCATTGTTTATTTCTAATAATAATAATAATAATAATACGTGCGTTGAAGATAAATGAAACTGCATATCCCCGTTTCTTCCGACCTGTAGTGTACACAACCTCGTTCCAGAGCCTCGCGCAGCNAAGATAAATGAAACTGCATATCCCCGTTTCTTCCGACCTGTAGTGTACACAACCTCGTTCCAGAGCCTCGCGCAGCCAATCAGGGGACGGGCACACTCACATCAAAGAAAATTTCACGCTATTTTTTTTCTTCTGAATACTTAGCTATTCTCTGATATTACTTCGGTTTGTAAACAACTACTTCAGATAATGTAACCTGTTCGTCGTTGACTGAGCACACTTTGAGAGCTGTGGTTACGATCTTCTTCTTTTCCCGTTTGTATCCTTCCGCCATATGAATATTTATCACTGCTGTGAGTCCACTCACANGGTTACGATCTTCTTCTTTTCCCGTTTGTATCCTTCCGCCATATGAATATTTATCACTGCTGTGAGTCCACTCACATAAGTGTAACAGTAACAGTGAAATTGCTGCGAAGGTGAAAATGTCTCTGACATGCTATTTGTTACACTAATATGAATAATGCAAACTNATTGCTGCGAAGGTGAAAATGTCTCTGACATGCTATTTGTTACACTAATATGAATAATGCAAACTGAATTTAAATCAAATAAATCGAGTCTCCCCAATTTCAAGTCGCACGTAATTAATAAATCAAACTACATTTCCTTTGTGATTGCCAAGTTCACTGAAAGCATGCAAGACATTGTGTCTGTCAAGGTAGGATGCAGTCAAGCAAGAAATATTCTTCCAAAGGTAGATTTAAAAAGTGCTTACTTAACCGCGAATCAGCCATATATCACAGTGAANAAGCAAGAAATATTCTTCCAAAGGTAGATTTAAAAAGTGCTTACTTAACCGCGAATCAGCCATATATCACAGTGAACGCTATTCACTGGTTTCGTGGTGTAAGCAACTGCCATATCGATGCAAGTATAGTTTAGAACGTAAAATAAGATATGTGTTGTAAATGAAATGGTAATTTATTCTTTGGCTGAAAAGGGTTGGCGGTCCCACGTAGAGGCTTTTTGGGGCCATAAAATAAATATGAGGTTAGAATGATTTTCATCGTGTGCGTATGTCCACAACACTGGCTCAAGGACAGCCGAAACAAACGTCACATTCACGTGTTTATATAATGATATGAAAATTGTTTACGTTCGGTTTTAATCTCAACACACGCGCTTTCAGGAAACATTTTTACAGTTTGAGTAACTTCGTTATTTTACATTCGCGTTGTAACTTAGTTAAATTAAGTGTGTTATCATTAGAGACCAGTAAAATTCGCGGATTCAATTCGGGACAAGTTAGAAGTTATAAANAGTTAAATTAAGTGTGTTATCATTAGAGACCAGTAAAATTCGCGGATTCAATTCGGGACAAGTTAGAAGTTATAAACGTGTACGTATGTTACATTTTGTAATTGGTCCACGCTTTAATTGACACCTCTTTGAGATCTCTGGGCCAATAAGAAACTTATAACAAAATGTATGCCCAATCAACGCCATCCACGCTGACAGCAAGCATTCAATGAGATATTGATACCTGATTGTTTGAACGTAAGACTGCGAATTCTAACCTACAGGCTACTTAATGCGCGAAATTTTCAGGTCTCTAGTTATCATATAAAGGTATTTATTTTCGTAAATAGTGTGCTGAATTTAGTAGGTATAAATATAAGTAGGTCTTAGCGTCTCGTCTAATGCAGGTCATTAGAGACGGAGCAAGATGCCCAGAGAAGCAGAAACGGGGGAAGAAATCGACCATTGCCTGTAGCGAGGAACCATCCCGACATTCGTCTGGAGTGATTCCGTAAAACCACGGAAAACCGAAAAATAGGCTGGCCGGACCGGGGATGTAACCCGGTTTTCCTGAATGCAAGTGCGATGGTTTACCACTGCACCACGTATTTCGCTGTTCTGTATTTAGTTGGAGCCTCACGGCTTTGATAGTCATGTATTGGGCCAGTGACTTTTTGCGTAAAAATCGGGGCTCACAGTAGACTTCAATACTATATACACACCTCAGCTGTTGTTAAACCTCCATTGGCTGCCGGTGCCGTGACCGTCTTCGACCAAGCCACTCGGGACTAAGTAACTCCGACGCTGAACCTTCGTGATTCGTGCGCAAACGGTTAACACGGGCCAGNGGACTAAGTAACTCCGACGCTGAACCTTCGTGATTCGTGCGCAAACGGTTAACACGGGCCAGAACATTTTTTTTAACCAATCAAAGAAGCTGGATGACCCTACAGTGCTTTGGACTGTATCTTGTCTAGAAATATTTTCGCGAAATATCACACTGCTTCTAGTTACGTAGGAAGAAACACTATTCGGAGTCGGAATAAGGAGAAGGTGATTACTGCGGTGGTCACACGCGCACTCTGCCTCCACAAGGCGAGACNATTACTGCGGTGGTCACACGCGCACTCTGCCTCCACAAGGCGAGACTTCGCTGCAGTGCATGGTCAATTAATTCCCCTCTTACCGCTTCTATAATGATCTCACTAGACGACGAGACGTTAAGCCCTTTTAAGGTTCATTCTACTCAGGTTAGGAAGCTCAATGCGTTTATTTTGGCAACCGAAAATTTTGGCAACCGAAAATTTTCGTGCGCTGGTGTCGCACGTGTACAGGATTTTTTCTTTTGTATGTAGGTAAATGGGATGTGATTGCAATTTTTGTCAATTAAATGTAGTTGTGTAATATCCTCCGAGTTGTATCTTGTTAGACCCTACGTAAAGAGTAAACATTGTTCTTAACACTAGGGTCGAAATATAACGGAATATATTCACATATTGTTTAATATTCTTTCGTAAATTGAATTTGCTAAAACTTAGGCTTAAACGATTTCTTTATTTAAATATCACAACAAAATCGAAAAACATAATAGTGAAATTATTTGAAAATCATTTATTAAGGACTTTGCTGTGCACTTTCCTTACGCGAAAGTAGAGAGTTCCTTTTGATGACAGCTATATTGTTACGCACCCAAATTTGCAAAGTTTTTCCATTGAATTGGGCTTGCTTATGAATGCCCAATGCCAAAAACCGATGAATTTTTACTGTTTGCTCTTGTAAATACAATTTGAGAGCGTGGATAATAGTTACAGAATAAAGATGATACTTGCAATTTTGGCTGAGGCAAATATATATCACATTTCAAGCCAAACTCTAACATTTACACAAAAATTCATAACATTTCTCAATTTACAGTTATATTAAAAGGCACTTATTTAGAACACTGGAGTACCTTGCGGTGGAAATTGCTCGTATGCTAAACTCTTCCATAATTAGGGGCAGTGATATTTCACGAAAAGATTTCGAGACAAGATACAGTCCAAATCACTGTAGGTTCGTCCAGCTTCTTTCATTGGCTAAAAAATGTTCTTTCTCGTGTTAACCTTTCCGCACGAATCACAAAGGTTCAGTGTCGGAGTTACTTAGTCCTGAGTGGCTTGGTCAAAGACGGACATGGCACCAGCAGCCAATGGAGGTATAACAACAGCTGAGGTGTGTATATAGTATTTAATTCTACTATGTACTCTAAATTTTTACGCGAAAAGTCACTGGCCGTATCCATAAGTAATCTCGTTGTGTTCCTTACCCAAGTAGAATTAACGTTAGCCTTACCTACCTCCCTATCTAACTGTCACACGGTAAAAAAAAATACTGGTGTACTTCCTAGACTGTAATGGAAGCTATTAACCTATACGTTGTATGGAAATAGTGTTATATATATCAGGCTGATAATATTCGAATATGTTGCATTGATACTACGCAAATTTGGAAACTTCCCTACGCGTTTGATTTTTTCCTCAGCAAATGCAGAAACGCTACCACGGATGTACGAGAGACAAAACAAATACCATTCGCGCTTTCTTGCTGTACATATGCATTGGTATGGTAAATATGAGAATAATTTCTTACGGTGCACATGCGCACTCTACTCCGTATTCCTCCTACGGTTGGAACCATGACGACATTCTNCGTAAAAATCGGAGCACACAGTAGACTTCAATACTATATACACACACCTCAGCTGTTGTTATACTTCCATTGGCTTCTGGTGCCGTGCCCGTCTTTCACCAAGCCACTCGAGACTAAGTAACTCCGACACTGAACCTTCGTGATTCGTGCGCAAACGGTTAACACGGGCCAGAACATTTTTCAGCCAATCGAAGAAGCTGGTCGACCCTACAGTACCTTGGACTGTATCTTATCTCGAAATCTTTTCGCGAAATGTCACTGCCCCTAGTTATGAGTTGACTTACAACGCGTCTCATTACTAGGGAAACCTGAGTTTCTGGAAAAAGATTTCTACATCAGTTGCATTTAATAACACTTTAGCTAGAATCTACGTGTGCGATTGGATGACCTGGGTGATCCGCGTTTTACGTGCCTGCCCGCGAATCACAGAGGTACAGTATCGGAGTTATCAAATTCCGATTGGCCAGTCGAAAAAGGAAATGTTTTCTCACAGACACACGCCACCAATGATCAAAAGAAAACTGCTGGCGTTCCCACAGGGTCTCGAAGTCTAGCGTGAGCGGGAATCTTTTCGCGAAATTCGGGTGTCCCTACTCATTACAAAGAATACCGATTGTTAAAGCCTGTTCACGGTAAAGTGAGCACTTTCGAAATCAACCTTTTAAAAACGTAACTGCCCACGCCTGCGTGTATTTTAACGCCCACAATGACTTGACAGCGACTAAGGGGAAGTTGTTGTACGTCTTTGCGTAGAATTAAAAGTGCTAAGTAAACATTTGTGAATACTGAAATTATTTTATTTTAATTTACATATTTTTAGAACCGTGCAAGTGTAAGAACTAGCAGATTTGTAAAATATTCACTTTGCTGATTCTTTCACAGTTACACTTGACCGGCGCATGGATAAAGTTATCGGGCCCATGCTAATATTAACTGTGCACACGTTGGAAGAATACACAATACGCGTGCAAGTATATCTCAATAAGGGCTTTCGGAAGTTGTCACTTTACCGCGAACAGCCTTTATCGAACAGGCGGAACTTGGCAACATCCCGCTCCTTTTCAATTCCGCGCATAAGTTGCTACATCACGGCCTGGAGGCAAAGCAGAATTAAAACTGGGTTTTCGCAGATTCATAGATGGATTTTTACTCGTGTCGCATAAATAAAATTATTAATTACATTAGTTGTTTTTTAATTATCACTACCACCTTATCATGACAGACGCGCGAGTGCTTGGGATAGCTAACTAAACTAAACATAACCCAAATGATTGATCATGGATTCTAACCCGGAACCTGTCGTACCGCAAAACTTACATCCCGGACAACTACATCACATATGTCGGCACTTGAGGAACATGTAAGAAAATTAAATCTCTTTATGGTAATGTTCTACACTATGCGAAACAATGGATAGTGACACTTCATTACTAGGGACTGGAAAATTTCCGCAAATTCATTTTAGGCCCCGCTAGCCTTCGGNACAATGGATAGTGACACTTCATTACTAGGGACTGGAAAATTTCCGCAAATTCATTTTAGGCCCCGCTAGCCTTCGCACTCGTTTACATTTATGTTATGTTTGAAATTAGATCACTGTGTTTAGTAGGGCCAGTGACTTTCCGCGTGAAAATCGGAGCACACAGTAGAATTCAATACCATATACGCACCTCAGCTGTTGTTATACCTCCATTGGCTGCTGGTGCCGTGTCCGTCTTTGACCAAGCCACTCAGGACTAAGTAACTCCGACACTGAACATTCGTGATTCGTGCNTCAATACCATATACGCACCTCAGCTGTTGTTATACCTCCATTGGCTGCTGGTGCCGTGTCCGTCTTTGACCAAGCCACTCAGGACTAAGTAACTCCGACACTGAACATTCGTGATTCGTGCGCAAACGGTTAACAAGGGCCAGAACATTTTTTAGCCAATAAAATAAGCTGGACAACCCTACAGAGCTTTGGACTGTATCTTGTCTCGAAATCTTTTCGCGAAATATCACTGCCTCTATGTATTAGACACGCCCAGGTGAACTCTGGGCATATAACAGACCTGCAAGAAAACAAGTACCGAATCCCGTGCCACCTGGTCTGAAGTAAAACTGGCTACACACTGGAGCAGCAGCCAATGAGCAGAGAGTTGAAGCTCTGAAATACATAGGACAGTGCAGTATAGCGCATAGGCCGTTTAAAACGCAACATTTTCCTGTCCCTACTGACGAACTACAGTTTGTACCCAAAAAATAATGATTCGGTACTGCAAGCAGAAATTTGTTAGCGACCAGCAAATTCAGAAACAAATTGTTAACCAATTCAGAACCAGTGAATACAATTGTGTACGTAGAATATAGTTTGGTTTTCTTTTGCCTGCGTTGTACAGTGTGAGGGGTAAGTGTAATATATGTATAATAAAAAAGTGAAAGGCCGACCGATATTCAAACACAGATCGTTCGCACCCAAGCACTACGCACCAGAAGCCTCGACTAAAATGATAAGTGATGAAATGGGAATGTTTTTAAATACATGAAATCCAAATACTGAACAACGTAAGTGAATAAATACACAAAGATTTAGAGTTTTGTTTTTTATTTTGCTTTTAAACTTTTCTATTAGGATTTTATTCCATTAATTTTTATGCATAAACAAATGCACTTACACAGCTGCTACTATCCTGTGTTTTCGAACGAAGGAAATCATATTAGGGGCGAAGCAAATATATACAGTTTATACAAATAAATATTTTGTTGACAGTAGGAATAATTCATTTTGGCCCAACACAGAGGTTTCGTTTATTCTAGCATGTACTTTGTTAGATGAACACAATTAATTTTGTAGCTTTTCAAGTTTTGATTACTTAATAAAATATTTCCTTGGGCTGCTTAATATATATTTGCGCCTATGCGAACAAGTACACTACTGTTTGTGAAAAACTCAGATTCCTAAATGAGTCCAAACTCAGATGATGTGTAGAACAGTGGACCAGCAATAAGTGATTACGATTGCAGAGAGATGGCGTACACGTGGGATCAGAAGCGCCCTCTCTTGTGAGACCGGAAAGGTCATTGTTACGCCAAGCTAAGTCAGTGAAGAGTCGTCAAACGAAGTGAAAGCAAGTGCCAGTATGCCTCGTCGACGTCAAAAGAGGGCCACATCAGCATGTGAGTGAGTTCGAACGGGGCAGAATGATCGGTTTCCGGGAAACGGGTTTGCCATACCGTGACACTTCGGCTCGTACAGGGCATGCTGCTACGACAGTGATGCGTGTGTGGAACCAATGGATAGAAGAGGGTCGTACGCAGCGACGAGCGGGTACTGGACCACGCAATATGACCACAGCACGGGATGGCCGCCATCTTGTCTGCATGGTCATAACGGACTGCAGAACTTCGTCCGTAGTGTTGACTCGACACTGGAGTACTGCAACGGGTGTGAACCGCCGTCTACTGTGGGCTGGACTGGTGGCACGCATGCTATTGCGTCGGCTTCCGTTGTCCTGAAACCACAAACCCCTCAGACAGCAATGGGCACGTGAACGCCGTCGCTGGCGTGCTGAGTGGCAATACGTAGTGTTTTCGGACGAGTCCCGTTTCAACCTGTCCTTCAGAGATGGCTGCATACGTGTTAGACGCTATAGTGGTGACCACAATCTGGCAGCCTGCATTGTGGAGCGGCATAGCGGACAAACGCCAAGTGTGATGGCTTGGAGCGCCATTGGATACAACATGCGATCTCGACTCCTTTGTATCGAGGGAAATCTGAACAGCAACCGCTACATCAGGGAAGTTTTAGAGCCCGAGTACTGCACTTCCTTCAGGCAACTCCACATGCCATATTTCAGCAGGACAATGCCTGACCATATGTGGGGAGGAATGTGCAAGCCTTCTTCAATGAACGATGAGTACCGCTGCTTTTATGGCCTGCACATTCGCCTGACATTTCGCCCATCGAACATGTCTGGGATATGGTTGGTTGGCGACTTGTTAGTCAGGGTCTTTTAGCAACCACTGTCGGTGCTTTGTGGACTCACATACAAAATGCGTGGAGGGAGATTACCTAGGAATATATCCAGGTCCTCTTTGATTCCATACCACGACGTTCATGAATTATAGTGCTTTTGCCCAGTATTTTACGAAAATGTAATCCAGTACAATATTACACCCCCGTCCTCCAAGGTATGTATTTGCTGATATACACGTAAACGCACAAAAAATGAGTCTACATAAAATATCCTTGGACTACTAACTCTTAAGACCTGTCACACTATGCAAGTGAGTAAAGGAGGGAAGATGTTGGCCTCTCTCTTTGTCAGGATAGGAGACGGAGAGCCAGGCAGGTGACGAGAAAGAAAGAGAGAGAGAGAGAGAGCGCGCTAGGAACAAGTGTCAGGAAGGAAGAAAGAGAGGAAGGAAGGAGGCAGAGGGGGTTGTTAATCTACGTCACCACGAACCTCCAGACATCCCGCGCGAGTTGAGGGCGAACAAGCAGAGATTAGTACGCGGGTCTGTTAGCGGTGAAGGGGGAAGCAAGCTATCCGACCGTGAAGAGACCTGGGAAGTTGGCGTTACGAAGGTTTCAACTCTTGCGGTCCCGGCGGGCGCAGGCCAGATATTAATTCCCACGTCTCGTTTACCCCAGCCAGGCGTGCTGCTACGAGGTCGAGTCGAGTCGAGAGACATGGGCGGTGCTTAACAACGAGGTATTGAGAGCCGAAGTGAGGTGAAAATGAAGCAGCGCCGGAATACAAGGGCGGGGGAAACGGGAGATCTCCAAGAAAACCCGCCGACCAGCGGTATCGTCCGGCGCGATTCCCACTGGCGAAAATCCGAGAGTGACCCTACTGGGGATTGAACCCGGTTCGCCTCGTCGGGAGGCGAGCAGTCTAACCGCTCAGCCACCGGCACTCCAGTTGCTGCTACGACCGAAATAGCCGCTTTTACTGCGAACTCCTGCAGCTCTGCCCAGCGACATGGCAGAGTTGGCAGTCCAGCCAATAGGAAACGTTTCGCCACACGAAGCGGCCAGTCAAGCGCAAGGCTCGTTCCAGAGCATCTCCGCAGCAGATAAGCGAATGGGTACGTCCGCGCCAATATAGACGTCAAGCATTCCACTTCTGTATACTCCGCTATTCTGTGGCGCTGCCATGACGCGGACAAGATGAGGCTCAGTGTAAGCAGGAGCAACAACCAAGAGACAGACCTGTTGAAACCGGGTGGCCTGAAGCCTGGATGAAAACAGACGAAATCTCAATATAGTCCATACACGGTTTCTTCACACTTTTTGAATAGAACCTTTGAAAAATCACAATATGAATGGACGCGTTTGGTTGTTTCTTAAATATGTCATTTATCGAAAGCGTTTTATTCTTGTGTTAACATAAAAGTACCTTATTTATGGTTATATTCAACTTTTACTTAAATTCTGTCTGTAAAAGATAATATTTCATTTTTTATGAATATGAATAAAACAGTGGAAAAAATAGGCGTGTTGGTAATGCCTAGTAAGAAATAGTTCTCATGCAAAATATTACTACACTGAATGCGCATTAATACGGTGTCTTGCCCTGTTTGGTGTAGTTTTTATAATCGATTAAAATGGTTGCCTGTAAAGTCGGTTTTACGGGCGAAGATTTTACGTGACAACGTAGTGCTGCGCGCGCGGCAGACCGATCATAGTTGAGTGGGAGAGAGACGCAAGGCATTCGGCGGGCCTCTCTCTCGTTCGGTGACTCATCGTAACGTTACCGAGCGTTACACTTTTTCATAAGTGACTCCCAGCCGCAACCTAATTTAAGACGTTGTCACGTCAAAACTTTGTCTGCATGAGACGGAGGAATGTCCTAGAAGTATAACTTCTAGGATCAGTAACGTTTTTCTAAGTTTGATTTCGAAAGTGCTCACTTGATCGTGAACAACCTTTAGTAGGGAATATTCCGCAGTACACAGTAACCGATTGGACACACGAGGCCTACCTCCAGAGATTCCCGCAGCTGATCAGCCAATAGGCACGTACGTCTCTGGCGAAGGACCCACACTAGATTTCACTTCTCTGTACTGATCTATTCGGCGAAAAAAATACCCACACACAGTGACGATGACCCGTTAAAGATCAAGGGTAACGACACTGGAGAAATAAAAAAACATAAAAAACTGAAACTAACACGGAAGAAGCCATTAGAGAAGGGAAACGAACGTTGTTAAAGACGAATCGGCGCGAAAATGGTACTTGAGACACGAGGACACGACTCCGAACGGAAGTACTTTAGGCGGGNTAAAGCAGTACATGCTCCCCTCTCCGCTTACTTTGCCGACACTGATGATAGGAGTTGTAATGTAGATCATAAATATCTTAGTAGTGGTTAGTGCCACTATAGAAGGCATAGTATATATATATAATTAGAATCTCTTTTATGTTTGAGGAACGGTGGTAAATGTCAGGTCAACCGGGCACCGAGGGTAACCACTAATGTGGTCCGATAACAGGAAGCCACAGGCCAAAATGAGAGTATACGGAAAATCAGTAAAAGTAAAGGATAACTTATACCCCTGCATTTCCCAAAAAAGGTTCAAACTATTGCTCGAACTATGGGTCAAAAAGGTGACGAAACTAAGTTTGGAGGGGGAGGTGAAAGTACCCCAAGAAAACCCATAGCCATCAGCCACGGCCGCCACGTTACCCACATTTCAAATTTCGTACTCGTATCCGCCCGAGATCGATCCCTGGCTGACCGTAGTGGGAGGTCGTTTAAATTAACCATTACGTGTTACTCTTCCCATTGCTCGTTCAAGACCGTGCCAAACATCCAGGTCCTCAAAGTTTATTTACGTTTTAGTGGCAGGTGTGTCATTTGTTAATCCACCTGACTTAAGCTGTAAAATATGGCTGCATGTCGAGATAAAGAAAACGACCACGTGTGGTCGAAATAACTGGCTGCAGCTCACACACTGTGCTTTATCTCAAATGCAATAACAACAGTAATATGCGTCGATACTATTCTCCGCCACAGTCGTAATGAAAATGTAGAAATTTCTTACTTAGTGACAAACAATTTATTTAACTATGATTGATTTTTATTATGCTGTTATAACAAGAAATACTGTAGCGTTTTCGTTTAGATTTATGTTCTCTCTTGTGTCTGGCTGCAGGATAATTATTTGACACGGAGAATACCGACTGGATGGGGTAATAACATGAACATAATCCGTAGATATTTCATTAACATCTATCTATAAAAGGGGGTTTTAGGCGAGGTCGGTTGAATTAGTTTTAAATGTATGGGAATGAATTTACGGTCGCGTACCTGATATCGAGCGAGAGAATTATTTTCGATGTTTCACCTCTGGGTCAGGCAAATTACCTNAATTTACGGTCGCGTACCTGATATCGAGCGAGAGAATTATTTTCGATGTTTCACCTCTGGGTCAGGCAAATTACCTAATAATCGGGTTACTTCCCCTGTGTACGTGGGCAAGGGGAGGACGGGGGGCGGAGCTAGCGATGGTATCTGGACTCCAGCAACAGGTGTCCGGTTCCTGCCTGGAGGATAGGTTCCAGCCGGCCGGATGCGAACAAATAGGTCCGATGCTCGCGTGGTTGGGGAACGGTTGGTCGGGGGATAGCATCTACCCTCGCGGCACTTCAAAGACTACGGTGCTGGCAGTACTAACGACCCACTGACTTATTACGTCGTTATTCAGGTCATACGCGGTGCATAAGGGCGACATTACGCCCTCCTACAAACAATGTCTGACACATAGTGCTGAAATTAATATTCCTGAGGCACCGAAATAAAATTATCACATTTTGATAATTATCCCAATGAAAGCAGGACTGCATTGTTAATATAACCTAAGTCAGGTCATATATGCAATAAACTGGCGCTATTATGCTACCCCGCAATAATATTAGATACAGAGCGCAGTATGAAAAGTTCCCGAGACACATACTTTGTTATCGTAATAAAAGCGAATTAGAGATTGGCGCTGAGAAAGAATGATCGAAACTGGATGAANGAGACACATACTTTGTTATCGTAATAAAAGCGAATTAGAGATTGGCGCTGAGAAAGAATGATCGAAACTGGATGAAACCGCCAAAACATAGCATCAAAGGTACAAATAGTGGTNTGGATGAAACCGCCAAAACATAGCATCAAAGGTACAAATAGTGGTCAAGGCCCCATTTACAAAACTATCTAAGTAATTCAGTTAAAAAGTTAAACCATGGTGCTTTCAGATAAACAGCCATCATAGCTTATATACTTATTTGTTGCTAGATGTAATGTTAGACTTATAAGGCCACTACTTTCCACCTATGGGGAACTTTTTATTAATTTGTGGAAGTTAAATAATAAAGTGTAGCTAAAAATAAATAAAACTGCCCATTAATATTACCTACGAAATTAATGTNGCCCATTAAGATTACCTACGAAATTAATGTATTATTAGTTTAGAATTATGTTGAAATATAGCTAAATATTTGTTATATACATTATCCAGTCTCACTTAAATGAACACAGCAGAATTTTAAAAGAAACTAAAGTAAATCATAGTGATTATGAAGAACATAAAAGTTTTAAATGCATATAAATCAAATGTGTAAATTTTGCATTTTAATGCCCGGGTAATTATATTTCTGTTATTTCTAGTTCATAACGTGGCCTTATGCAAACAATTAAAAAAAAATGAACAACTATAATCAATGTTCAAGGTTAGTTGAAACCTTTTGTTTGCTCCGCTAAATTTATTCCTTCTTAGCATTGAGTCGAAAAAAATTATAGTCATGGAAGATATTAAAAAGTATCAATACCTGGACCCAGTAACACACAAGAATTATTGCATTACTTTAAAATGAACTAATTCACACTGCGTTGTCTGTAAAACAAACATAACATTCAGGGACCAAAAATTTAGAAAATGAAATATTTATCATGACGTAATTTTATAACTACTCTTCACAATATTGTTGATATTTTTTGTAGATGCGGCAGTCACCTTCCATCTCCCTCCTTCTGATTCGAAGGCAGGAAATGTTTCGAAAGTTTGAATTCAAAAGTGCTCAAACTTCAGTCAACGAATTATAGTTACTAAAGGCTGTTCACGGTAAACTGAGAACTTTTGAAAGCCCTGCCTAAGATCTCCGTGAACACGCTTTGTTTATTCCTCCAGCATATGAAGAATTAACACTGCCATGGGCCTGGCCACTTCATTCATGCGTCGGTCAAGTGAAACTGTGCAATTGTTTGGAAAGAAAATATTTTACAAATTTGAGTCTTCTTGCACTTATTTCCGTCAGGAAAAAAAAACATAAAGCAAAATAAGTCATTTCAGTTCTCGCTAATGATTACCAAACTCTTTTAATCTGATGTCAAGACTGAGTAAAATATATTTGGGTGGCTCTTAACAGCGAAGTCTTGAGAGCCGATGAGGGTGAAGTGAGTTGAGTATGGAGCAGCAGCTGAGAGAACGCGCCGACCAGCGGCATCGTCCGGCACCATTCACACTTGCGAAAATCCGGAGTAAACCTGTCGGGGATCCGATGGAAAGACGTGGAACGTCGCAACTGGTAGGGGCAGTGGAATTATTCATAGGTTGATTTAAAAAGGGTTGAAATAATCTTGAACAGCTTATAGTCTGCGAAATGTTCCGATACTCGCACGAACTCTGTAGGCAGCCTGGCTAAGAGAGGCGGCGAAGCTGTTGCTGCACGGTAGTATTGCGAAACTCGGGCAGTTGGAGCTGCGCCTATGTAGCGCATCCCGTATGCTACGCGGAGAGCAGGCGTGCAATGCGGGATGCATAACACGGTGAGGGCTGCACTGGTGCAGTCCAAGTGGATCAATGAGAGAGTCGAGCTTGCGAGCGGGATAATTATCTCCTGGCAAACAATGTTCGCATGTGTGTCGTCATAACGGAACTGGAACATGAGGCTTCACTGCACCACCTGAAACAGTTGAGAGCTTCTTTAAAACAAGCTTTGGTAAAGTTTATTTATGGGTTTAAGAGTTAGTAGTCCAGGTATATTTTTCTGTAGATTCGTTGTTTGGGCGTTGACATTTAGCTCGATAAATAAATATCCTGGATACACAAATTTTTGCCAGGAAAAATTAAAACCTTTTTATCTAAGATAGTATATTTTATTTTTTACTATGGTAAGGTATTCTAAGAGAAAAAATTGTCACAATTAAAAAAAAAAAAAAAAAAAAAAAAAAAAAAAAANGAGACACATACTTTGTTATCGTAATAAAAGCGAATTAGAGATTGGCGCTGAGAAAGAATGATCGAAACTGGATGAGACCGCCAAAACATAGCATCAAAGGTACAAATAGTGTTNCTGGATGAAACCGCCAAAACATAGCATCAAAGGTACAAATAGTGGTCAAGGCCCCATTTACAAAACTATCTAAGTAATTCAGTTAAAAAGTTAAACCATGGTGCTTTCAGATAAACAGCCATCATAGCTTATATACTTATTTGTTGCTAGATGTAATGCTAGACTTATAAGGCCACTACTTTCCACCTATGGGGAACTTTTTATTAATTTGTGGAAGTTAAATACTAAAGTGTAGCTAAAAATAAATAAAACTGCCCATTAAGATTACCTACGAAATTAATGTATTATTAGTTTAGAATTATGTTGAAATATAGCTAAATATTTGTTATATACATTATCCAGTCTCACTTAAATGAACACAGCAGAATTTTAAAAGAAACTAAAGTAAATCATAGTGATTATGAAGAACATAAAAGTTTTAAATGCATATAAATCAAATGTGTAAATTTTGCATTTTAATGCCCGGGTAATTATATTTCTGTTATTTCTAGTTCATAACGTGGCCTTATGCAAACAATTAAAAAAAAATGAACAACTATAATCAATGTTCAAGGTTAGTTGAGACCTTTTGTTTGCTCCGCTAAATTTATTCCTTCTTAGCATTGAGTCGAAAAAAATTATAGTCATGGAAGATATTAAAAAGTATCAATACCTGGACCCAGTAACACACAAGAATTATTGCATTACTTTAAAATGAACTAATTCACACTGCGTTGTCTGTAAAACAAACATAAAATTCAGGGACCAAAAATTTAGAAAATGAAATATTTATCATGACGTAATTTTATAACTACTCTTCACAATATTGTTGATATTTTTTGTAGATGCGGCAGTCACCTTCCATCTCCCTCCTTCTGATTCGAAGGCAGGAAATGTTTCGAAAGTTTGAATTCAAAAGTGCTCAAACTTCAGTCAACGAATTATAGTTACTAAAGGCTGTTCACGGTAAACTGAGAACTTTTGAAAGCCCTGCCTAAGATCTCCGTGAACACGCTTTGTTTATTCCTCCAGCATATGAAGAATTAACACTGCCATGGGCCTGGCCACTTCATTCATGCGTCGGTCAAGTGAAACTGTGGAATTGTTTGGAAAGAAAATATTTTACAAATTTGAGTCTTCTTGCACTTATTTCCGCCAGGAAAAAAAAACATAAAGCAAAATAAGTCATTTCAGTTCTCGCTAATGATTACCAAACTCTTTTAATCTGATGTCAAGACTGAGTAAAATATATTTGGGTGGCTCTTAACAGCGAAGTCTTGAGAGCCGATGAGGGTGAAGTGAGGTGAGCATGGAGCAGCAGCTGAGAGAACGCGCCGACCAGCGGCATCGTCCGGCACCATTCACACTTGCGAAAATCCGGAGTAAACCTGCCGGGATCCGATGGAAAGACGTGGAACGTCGCAACTGGTAGGGGCAGTGGAATTATTCATAGGTTGATTTAAAAAGGGTTGAAATAATCTTGAACAGCTTATAGTCTGCGAAATGTTCCGATACTCGCACGAACTCTGTAGGCAGCCTGGCTAAGAGAGGCGGCGAAGCTGTTGCTGCACGGTAGTATTGCGAAACTCGGGCAGTTGGAGCTGCGCCTATGTAGCGCATCCCGTATGCTACGCGGAGAGCAGGCGTGCAATGCGGGATGCATAACACGGCGAGGGCTGCAGTGGTGCAGTCCAAGTGGATCAATGAGACAGTCGAGCTTGCGAGCGGGATAATTATCTCCTGGCAAACAATGTTCGCATGTGTGTCGTCATAACGGAACTGGAACATGAGGCTTCACTGCTCCACCTGAAATACTTGAGAGCTTCTTTGAAACAAGCTTTGGTAACGTTTATTTATGAGTTTAAGAGTTAGTAGTCCAGCGATATTTTTCTGTAGATTCGTTGTTTGGGCGTTGACATTTATCTCGATAAATAAATATCCTGGATGTACGAATATTTGCCAGGAAAGATGAAAACCTTTTATCTAAACTAATAAATTTTCTTTTTTACTATAGTAAGGGTATTCTAAGAAAAAAAATCGTAACAATTGTAAAAAAAAAAATTCCAATTTTTACGTTTGGCTAGCGCAGTTTCCTTTAGAGGTAGGAGAAAAGTAAAGGGCACAGTTTTAGTCACATATATGGGCTTTTATCGCGTGTAATAAAATCCCACTGTTACAGATTTCATTTGCACAGGAAGGTGTAACGACGGAAGCAGCGCACGTCGGTCCAACGCCTTACGTGCAGGAGCGACGGGATGCCGGGCGTGCCTGTTGTTTCCAGTATCACTGCGCCTCGAACGTAAACAAAACGATATAGGGGGCCATATACTCTTATTTACTAAGATAATGCTGTTAAGCGAAAAAACGTTCCAAACGTTTCTCCAATTATTTTACGTTAAACTGAACAAATTTCAATGCCTTCTCATTTACTTATTTATAAATTCGTTACCGCTAGGCCAAATCCGACCTGCCATAAGAAGTAAAATTTTTGATTAACTCCTGAGTCTGTACGAATGCTGACGATGCACGCTGTGCTGGATTCCAAATTTTCCAGACTGTAGCCGTCGGTAACTAATAGGTGACCCGCTATTTATGTTTACATATTCTTCAGTCTGTGTATACGAAAATAACGCCTTGTAAATACAGAAAAATTTCTTCAAATTAGATAAACTGTTAATGTACCTCCTATACTAAAAAAATATCAATAATCGTAGGGAAATAAGATCAAAAATTTTTTCACCCATTAGTAATAGAGTTTTTCTCACTTTTTTTTATTTACCTTTTCAGTGAATTTTCTCACCTTACAACTTGTTAGCAGATGTACATTTACGGTGGTCTTAAAGATCATATTTTCAAAAAAAAAAAAAATGAATTTTATCAGTGTCATAGAGTGCGTGTACATATATATTACTGTACCGTAAGATGACACCGTTTCGTACGCCGCCTGGCACGCTTAAAACACAGCATTAAGTGTATATCATTTTTACAACACGGGTTACAATACCTGTCTGTTGCGGCGTTGTTTTAATTACTCAAACTCACATACTTTTCACTGATGTTTCTGTGTATATATAAACTAGCTTACCCGGCCACGCGTTACTGTGGCACAAAAGATTTTGGTTCTATTCATTTCTGTGAAATTAAATGAAATAAGAATATATTTATATATAAGTATATGTATATATGTAAAACATCATTGAGAACAACAAACTGAAATGTTCAAACAGACAGCTGTCAACCAAGGCGCTTCCTGAAGCGAAAGTATGGCAAAAATTAGCTTTTTGCAGATTTTAGCACCTTTGCAGGTAATACAGATAAAAAAGAAAGGCCTACAAACACTCGCGGGAACGAGAGGAAAGTTTATCAAAAACAAAATGAAAATTGGTTGATTTTTTCGGGAGTTACACGCGTCCGAACAAACGGACACAACATTATATATATATATATATATATATAAGTGTTATCAATTTTAAAACCTTTGGTAAACTCAAAAATGTTGCGTATGCCTAGAGTTTAATGAGAAATGGACGCTTATTATTCACATGGCGTTAACAAAATATTTAAGCTAATACCTAAACTATGTAAACTATTGATAAATAACCTGAGTAGTTTAACCCTCAAACCACTGCGACTGCGTGAGGTTGGAGTTTGCGGTACAAGCCGTTGTTCTACCTTTCTTAACTTAATCACTCTGTTTCCGAACGTCAAGGTGCGAAGGTAACGCTCTGAGGATATCGGTAACGGATGTCGTGAAGATCTGTATATAGTCTAATCGCGGTTTCTTCACACTTTTTCTTAATCAAGCCTACAAAAAATCACCCCATGTATGTTTAGATTCCGTAAATATGCTATGTATCTTAAGCGTTTTTTCCCCTCTGTTAACGTAGAACTGTCTTATTTTTCGTTAAATTGAAATTTTATCTGTATTATATTTATAAATGGTAATATTTTATTTATAGTAAATATGTATAAAAACATTGCGAAAACGTGTGTTAATAGCGCCTAGTAAGATATAGTTCTCGTGCAGAATGGTATTACAACTGGATGCGGGCGAATTCGCTGCGTTGTCCTTTGGTGTATTTTTCTAGACTTAGTTAAACTGTTTGCACGAGGCGGAGGGATATCCTGGAAAGAGAACTTCAGCAAAGTTTCAGAAAAGTGTGATGTAACCGTGAATGTAATATAATTTTTTTTCTGCGTAAATATCGTGGCCGCATGGTTTGGTGCCTTCTCAGCGAGAACATCATGAAAAAAAATGGACCCCGACCGTCGTCGGAGGGGTGATGATTGCGAAGGGGTTTTTGGGGGAAGGGGGGTTGTAATACGTCGTTGGAGGGGTGGTAGGGGGTTAGCCGCCGTAGTGACACGGACTGCCCTTACCTGGCTGTTACCTGGCTGTTGCACCAGCGGCGGTCGATAACCGGGCCCGTGACGTCAGCACGCCTGTGTGTGACCTCTCCCCCACCCCTGGGATCACCCTACGTTCATCTCCGGCATGCCAGAGTCACGGCCAGCCGGCGAGTTGCCAGTGGCGGCGTGCGCCTCTGTTGCCCGGGTGGTGGTCCAGGGGGGGGGGGAGTCTCCCGAAATACTGCAGCTGTCACCGTCCGTATTCCATTCACGGTTACCTCCAACTTTTCTGAAGCTCTGCTAAAGTTCTCTTTCCAGGATATTCCTCCGCCTCGTGCAAACAAAGCTTAACCTAGTAGGAACAGCGCACCACATTCGTGCGCACTCAATATAATAATATATTGCATAAGAACTATTTATTATTAGGCAATGCCAACACACTTATTTTATCACCGTTTTTATTCATATTAAGTATACTTGAAATAATATTATTTATAGATTAAATATAAGTAAAAGTAAGATTTAATTAATAAAATGTTATTGTTAACACTATAATAAAACGTTTGAGATACATGGCGTATTTATAGGGGCAGTGATATTTCGCGAAAAGATTTCGAGACAAGATACAGTCCAAAGTACTGTCGGATCGTCCAGAATCTTTGGTTGGCTAAAAATGTTTTGGCCCATTTTAACAGTTTGCTCATGAATCACGAAGGTTCAGTTTCGGAGTTACTTAGTCCTGGGTGGCTTGGTCAATGACGGACACGGCACCAGCAGCCAACGGAGGTATAACAACAGCTGAGGTGTGTATATAGTATTGAAGTCTACTGTGTGCTCCGATTTTTACGCGAAAAGTCACTGACCCTACGTATTTAGGAAACAACCAAAGGGTTGCTCCAAAAAGTGCGAAGAAACCTCGAAAAGACTGTATCTTGAATGGAACGGGCAGTACTTCCGACGTAAATACGTCCTTAAATTAGATTGACACACGGGGTATAGTCTGTTCACGGTTAATTGAGAACTTTTGAAGCCAGCCTTTGAGAAATATCATTGCCCGTACCTGCACGTCGTCTGGCATGCGCCCAGTACAGTCGGCAAGGACGGAGTGAAGGTAGTTCCCTGTAAGTGCAAGGAAAACATTTGTCAATATTAAACCTATATCTTTCGCGTTCTGTTTTCTAATGCATATAAATGAAACAAATGACCAATTTGTAAAATGTTTTCTTTTATAATAATTTCACCGTTTTGTTTGGCCTGAGCATGAATAAAGGTATCCGACCCATTGCCACGTTATTTTTACCTACTCTGGAAAAATGCACAATATGCATTGAAGTAGATCGTAAGCTGGGATTCTCAAAGTGCTCATTTTACCGTGGACAAGCTTTTTCTAGCTGTTTGTTTTAATAACACCCCGAAGAGTGGAACCACAATATACCTATGTAATAGAGGAATCTAAGAAATGGCGAGGAGAGGAATTGTGTTCAGAAATTTCTTGGTTTGTGTGGATGTTGAAAGAGACTACCATGTTCAACTCTCCAACCCCCCCATCCTGTCTATGGCCTGGCAACTCAACACGTTCACACCGAAAGCGACTACAAAGCTCTGTCGCTAGGTCTTCGCGTACATTTGTGGAGCAGTACTTGCACTGAACGGGCAGTATTTTTGACGTGAACGTCTTCTTAAAAATAACACCCACACATGGAGGTGCCAGGACGGAAACGGCAGTGCAACGTCTGCAATGCGATGTATTCCGACAATACAACTTAGGGACTAATAACTAGAGACCTGAAAAATTCGCGAGTTCAATGTCTTCCATGCTAGACTCCACGGTCTTATGTGCAATCGTGCAGATATCGATTGCCCATTGGTACTTGCTGCCACAGTGGAGAGCGACGATTGGGCGTGCATTTTGTGGTTTGTTTCTCATTGGCCCAGAGTTCTCCATGAATTGTCAAACAACGCGTGAAACAAATAGAAAAGCTGACACAAATGTAAGAGTTTTCCAATTCTAGCTTATCCCAGAATTAATCCACGAATTTTTCAGATTTATACTAATAACTAGATACATGAAGAATTCACGGATTCATTTTGGGACAAGCTAGAACTCAAAACACTTGCGTTTATATAACTTTAGCCATTGGCCCACGTGGTATTTGACATTTCCTGGAGAATGCTGGTCCAATCGTCACCTTCCACTGTGACAAAAGGCAACCAATGTGAAGTTTATGTCGGCATATTTGTACATAAGACTAAAGAGTTTAGCCTGCAGTTCACCGAACTCGTTGTCTCTACTAATAAATAGGGGTTGTGAAATTTCACGAAAAGATTTCAAGAAAAGTTATATTTAAAAACACTTTAGGGTCGTTTACCCTATCTTGATTGGCTGAATTAATTTTTGACACGCGTTAACTGCCTGCACGCGAGTCACGTGTGAGCCATGCCGATGATGCCGAAATCTGAGTTGCCCGGTCAAAAATGAAAGCGCCTTCTCGAACAGACAGCAACCAATGACAGTAGATAAAAGGCTGTTGAGTGCTTATAGAATTGAAGTCTACCGTGTGCTCACATTTTTTTTTCGCGAAAAATCACTATCTCTACTAGCCGTGTTATTAGTAGGGGCTGTGATATTTCGCGAAAAGATTTCGAGACAATATACAGTCCAAAGTACTGTAGGGTCATCCAGCTTCTTTGGTTGACTAAAAAATGTTCTGGCCCGGGTTAACAGTTTGCGCACTAATCACGAAGGTTCAGTGTCGAAGTTACTAAGTCGTGAGTGGCTTGGTCAAAGACGGACACGGCGCCAGCAGCCAATGAACGTATAACAACAGCTGAGTTGTGTATATAGTATTGAAGTCTGCTGTGTTCTCCGATTTTTACGCGAAAAGTCACTGGCTCTAGTTATTAGTAATAACATGATTGAAATAAATGTATTCTCGTTCGGTCGGGTATACGGCTACGATGCGAGCACGACTTTGTGTTGGCGCCCCGCATGCGCTATGCGTGGGTGGGGGCCAGCGGCGTCTGGCGGTGATTTTGTGCGTGGGCGAACATTTATGGGCAGTATAAATATTCTCATTGACTTCAACCTCTTCATTCCCATATAGATTTAAGATTTCTAATGCTGCGAATAAGACATTTTTTTTATGCGTGCAGTATTTAAGTCGAAAAAAAAGTGTATCGTGATTACAGCCAATGAGCGGCTGGACGTTGTGTTTGGTTGTCGGAGATATGAACCAGTCATAACGTAGAGCAGAAGCACGGTGTACGAATCAGTTACATCCAGGGTAGATCATTGGTCGTTGAGTCTCGCCGTGTACGGAATCTATCAAATATAACATTTACGTGCAACATGTAGCGAATCGTCTACAGTGGGGATGAAAGGATTAAACCGTAGAGGGAATATTTTGTAAAGAAAACATGGCAGCTGTGCAAATGGATTTTTTTTCTTAGTATTTAACGACTTTCTCCCTTCCAGATCTGTCAAAATCGCATCGCTTAGACTGAGTTTAGCACAATGTTTACATTAACAAATTTCCTCTTGCCGAGTTTTCATGCAAGTACTTAATGCCAAGGTCAAACAACACTTTTCTGTAAAAACACAGGTTCATTGACATCTACGCATGCCGATGTCCGCGTCTTTCTTGATAATTTTTTCTCAACAATTCTGCTGGAAATTCGTCAGCTATACTGCTGGGGATCGCATGCAGAAAACAAAAAAAAAGAGTCCATCTCATTTTTTAGTTATATTTTAACAGTTGTTGCATAGTAGTTAATACTATATAAGTATGATACACAGCCATCACAGCCATGCTATTATTTTTTTAACGAGGCGTTCTTAGCCATGACGGCCATTCCACACCCCGGCTGCCCAGTCGGCGGGGGAGAGGGATCACCCCCTCTCAACGCAGACATGACCAGCGCTCACCCAAGTTGACCAAATCCGAAGCCCCGATCTGATTCATAAGATCGCACAGAGCATGTCCTACCACAAGGCCTAAGATCCTAGTACTCAGTAGTAGTTAATACTTAAGGAATGGAGGTTTTTATTTATTAGTTTGAATTTTTCCTTTCAGATGTTATTGATTTGTAACGTCACGCAATCTAATTTTTTGCCCACCAAAAAAATTAAAACGCAAAGTTGTTTTTAAAATAAGAATTCAGGCGTTTTCTTTTAAAGCTCAATTTGCATGTATACAGATTAAGATTCAGAAACAGCGGATAATATAATTTTACATGCAAATAATGAAACATTCCCTTCATTGTTTACATAACTGAGGTGAGAAAAAAGAACAGCATTTGCTATGAAAACGAACATCTATAAACCAAACGCAGTCCGTAATGACGGAAGAAAGGGAACTGTTATATTTATTTAGAGAAGTACGAAGCCTTACTCATCTTCTTAGAGCTTCGATTGTTGGAGGTGAACAAGGCGTTGTAATGTCTTTGAAACGCCATCGTAGACAGTTCCGTCGAGCGGGCGTGAGTTCACGAGACGCTTCGTCGTAGGTCACCGCACTGGCGACTGGTCGTTGCGCAGTATTCTGGAAGAAACGCATCATGATGCCACAACCACCGGCTCGCATCTCGCGACAGTGGTCCCAGCACGGAACTGAGTACTCTGAGCGCTCAGATCGTCGCATCAGACGCCGTGATGCAGCACGACTACAACCCACGACTGGCGACATACGGCGAAGCGTGCAAGGCGGTCTGGAAGCTCTCGACGTCGACACGAGTGATGTGGCGCTGATTGGTCCAGGCAGGTTTGTCGTGCAGCCGCCCGCGGCGTTCGAATCGTTTTGTGGATGGCGCGTAACGTAATTATGCGATGTTGGTCGTGTGTGCTGCGCCCACAATTCCGTATTAATGCATTTGGCAACAATGTAAATACAGAACAATTCGCCGTTTCTTTGTTTAAGAACGCAAACGTATGCTCTGTTGACATTTAACAATGCTGGCGTTGTGTGCGCAGTTGTGTTTGGCTGTTCAACACAAAGAATACACAGAATGTTACCTAATATTTACTGAGGACGTCTGCATCTAGTAAACTATAGAAACGAATGTAGTGGTAAGATTTTTATTTCATTCATAACGATATATGGTTATTTTGTTAGTGTAGCCCTCCATGCTTGTTATATTGTAAATTCTTCATCATTGAAATTTCTATGAAACATAAAAAATTTGGCACTTGGTTCTTCTTTTATACAAAACTACTCAATAGATATTTACAACTTCTTTTTCTTTTCTCTGGCAAAAATAACTTGGATAATTGAAACAAAAATTATAACAAACTGTTTTTCTAAGTAGTAGGTGACCACGGATAGTTCCTTCAATGAAACCTTTTGAAAAAAACAGCACTGATAATAAATGCACAATTAAAAAAATTTCTAACTGCAAACAGTTTTAAGAGCCCTATTTAATGACTTTGAAAACTGCCGATACTGCCAAATAAAATGGAAAATGAAATTACTGTTTATTAACCACACGAATAAGTTAGTGCAATAGTTAACAACAAATCGGAGTGAGTGAGTGAGAGAAAATATTTGGGCGGCTCTTAAGAGCGAGGTCTTGAGAGCCGATGAGGGTGTTTGAGGTGAGCATGGAGCAGCGCCAGAATGAAAGGGCGGGGGAACAAATATGAGTGAAAAGGAATTTCACCTCCGAAATTATACGAATTTTTTCTCAACATACTTGTATTTGAATGTCCGTAAATAAAACTCGCGGCTTTTGCGCAGATTCCCACTTTCGCATGACAAGCTTTCATCGACGCTTTATTTTGGTTCTACGTATTTTGGCACAAGAATGAACATTAAACACGGAGTTTGATTGGCATGTTAGTACATAGAGTAACGGAGAATTTATAGCTCTTTGCCATCACGTTAAAACCCTTCTAACAAAACCAATAAGAACTAATAATCCGTTTTAATACTAATAGTCCGTTTTGATACCAAACGAAAGCATACGGTGCATAGCCGACATGTGACGTCACATATTTTAAAATTCCTTTCATTTTGTACGCCTTCTTCTTTTTAAAAAACAAAAATTTTAGGTGTATTATTATTGGTAAAGGTGAACAGTGTATGCCAAAAATAATTTGTAATAGGCGTTAAAAACCTACATAAAAATCAAAACCCTGAAAGGGTTTTACTGATAATTTTTTTTTTCTGTTAGTTAGATGCTTTAAGAATATCTTGAAAGATGAGTTAGCTATTGCAATCAGGTAAAGACTATTCCACTCTCTGAAAAATGGGGAAGATGCTATTGTTGTGACTTTCACATTTAACTCATTGACGTTTTGACACCGAAATACTGAATAATTTTTCGGTAATCCTTCTGGTAAAGTTTTAGATAGACTGCTTCCAAATGTCACTGGTTTGGAGTAATTTCTCTTAGCATTTTGACGTTGAAGTTCATGATTATCCTCTTGACAGAACTTTAACCAGTTCAGACCTGGTGCGAGTAATTTTGTACCTAGCGCAAACAGAAAGGTTATTTTTGGCAGGCACTCTGCACAGCGCGGCTAAGCGCCAATCATCTTCCTTGTGGGTACGTGATTCGCGAACAACGCTCCTGCTTGCTCCACATGCTAAGGGTTCTGCCTGACTGCCACTTGAAATACGTTTGGTAATTGTGGTTTTTTGACGCAACTATTAAAAGTTACCCCCTGTACATTTCTCTATGAAAATACATCATACCCCAGACGAGGAAGGGATGGCACTTTAACCCCTTAACACGTTATCCCGAGTATATTCGTTCAAGTCCGACATGTTGCAGGATATGTGAAATCATGGTGGGTGCTGTACAAGTCCATAGGTCTCAAAGTGTCAGCTGTTAAAATATATTCCTAAGTACTTCTCACGCAATAAAGTTCCTCTTTTGCAACACTTGAAATGGAAAATTAATGTGTATGTTAAGGAGTTAAAGTTATCATGCCTGTAGTGAAAATTATTTTGGAGCCCTCCAGTACAGTTAAAACGGCTTTTTCAGACTGCTTTATCTTAAAACATACTAGCCGGACACGAAGAAAAACTACAATAGGAGCCTGTATTGAAATTTACTGCAGACTTTTCATCCATAAAATGGCAGGGTCACAGCTGAAAGTCCCATAGGTAGGGCCAGTGACTTTTCGCGTAAAAATCGGAGCACACAGTAGACTTAAACACTATATACACACCTCAGCTGTTGTCATACCTCCATTGGCTGCTGGTACCGTGTCCGTCTTTGACCAAGCCACTCAGGACTAAGTAACTCCGACAATGAACCTTCGTGATTCGTGCGCAAGCGGTTAACACGGGCCAGAACATTCTTTAGCCAATCAAATGAGCTGGACGACCCTACAGTGCTTCGGACTGTATCTTGTCTCGAAATCTTCTCGCGAAATATCACTCCCCCTACCCATAGGTACACGCAGCACTACGAGAACACTGCAAACTATTTCAGAGCCCTACGCAGCGGCGATGGCGCTCTTGTAGTGCGTGCCAGTGTATATAACACTAATGGCTCCCGCGTTTCTCGGTCAAAAAGAGGAGAAAAATGATTCCGGCAGGCGGGACACATAATTGACTCTACACAAAGCCTACAGCTCATCGCTTGCGATAAGCCAACCAGTTTTGTGACTCCTCAAGAACAGCACGCATCGAGAAATTTGTTACTTGCAACGCCTAAACCACAGAGCACTTATGATTACAGAAGTGAAACAGTCCCTTATACAGCGAATTACAGCGGTACGCGCCACCAAAATGGCGTCACTAGCCAGCGACATGTCAGAGCGCCGTTCGCCAATCAGCGCCTGGTATCCTTCTTGCCAGAAGGCAGCCCAACCAATGGGGGAACTTTCGCAGCATGCTGTATAGCCAATCAGACACAACGCTTGTTCCCTGATCCTCGCACAACTAATCAGAGAATGTACAAGCCGACATCAGAGGAAACGTCAAGCAATTTCATCCCAGTGTACTTATATACACTAAGGCTAAGCAATAACTTTACGTGGGTCTGAAAGGAATAAGATAATAAAATGAAACTTTAAAGAAACTAAGCCTTTTCTCGCCGGGAATGTAAAAGTTGGCGAGATGTCCGTACAGATTGTCTCACAGTATAATAATTCCCACTTCATAAAAATATAAAAACACATTTAATTACAATGACTACAATATGGAAATTTTTAATCGCTTTCCCCCAAAATTAACAACTCAAAGTGTGTTGTAATCAACTTGGTTTACATCTTCTGTGTTTGATGCTGGGCACTATAGCGTATGCCACTTGTAGACTGTCACAGTCCACAACCACGGCTTATCATACGATCACTATTGAAGTCCGATCTTATCTAGTACCTTGGATTTTCCTGCTCCTAACACCAAACTTTTTTTTTATATGTAGTGGTGGTAAACAATACATAGGAACGCAGGAATTTCGCGAAAAAAAATTTCTGCACATGCTACATTTCAATAGCATACCGGCGTACCAGCATTTTTCATTTGCTTATTGGCCACGAGTCTTAACGAGAAGATATTTCCTTACTTGACTGGCCAATCAGAATTAGGTAACTCTGATCCTGTATGTGTGTGATTCGCGAGCACACACCTAGATCAGCCAATCAAGAATGGTGATCTGAGGTAAAGTGTTACGTAATACAACTAGTCGTGAAATCTTTTCGCGAAATTCGGGTGTCACAAAAAATACACATACTTTCATACTTCCAGAAAAATTAAGGGTTTCTATTTTTACAGTTTTAAATTTGCTCTCTCTGGCAGAACTGTGAGCTCGTCGAATATTCTAAGGAAACTGTTACTGGACTTTTGTCTTAGTTTAAGAAGCTTAGCGCCCTGTCAGTGGACAGTCACTGTTCTTCTCGACTTTAGGCCTTCACTTGTAGTAGCTACTTCTTGCAGATGTCTGTGAACAATTCTTAGAATTAGTTTTTGCCTTTCCAATCCCCCTTCTCTTCTTTGGCTGTTCTCTCAGGCACTGAGAATTTTGATAACGTGGGAGCGTATCTAAACTCCATTCTGAAGGTCCTAGTTTCGATACGGGCCGTTTGCATTGCAAGTGGTCAATGCCAAGCGGTTTATTCGTTCATTTAAGGAATGTGCTGGTGCAATTTCAATTCCTGATAAACAGGTTTGAATAAAAGCAAAAAAAAAAAAAACCTCTGTACCTAGTCAGTAATTGGGAGATTTACAACAACAATAAAGACCACATTTTGTAGAAGGATTCTGGTTGTTGTACAAAACGCCTGTCTGACAAGTTGGTTCATGCCATATTTGTTTAAATTGTATTTATTTATATTTAACGCTCACTTGTTAGACTCAAATTTCACCAGTGGCCGGCCCTTCTATCCAAGCTCAAATTTCCAGAATTTTTTATTTGAAAACTACTTTTAAAGAAGTTTTGAAATCTTCCCCTCCCAAATTTTGCATCATATGAAGCGCACACCATTTCAAATCTTCGATCTATTATAAAAATTATGGATCGCATAGACGCCATCAAACTTAGCCACATCTTTTGACTTTGCTTTTTTTGGCTCACTCTGATGTTCGTGCTTGACAAAGTCCTTACTGCGCAGCTGCCCTGACTTTCGTTTTCAAATAACTTTTATTGGGTTTATCTGAAAATATTCCCAATAAATTTCATAAGGCCGAAGACATGGTATAATAGGTAAATGGGCTGTAATAAAAACTGATTTAAGTAGCTTGAAGAATGAAATTAATTTTCAAAATGATATTTAGTGTTCGAATTTGTATTGTATGAAATTGGAAGTTCAGCGGGCAGCAACTTTGTACCGAATCGTAGTTTAATTTGAGAACTTATCAAGTGGCATCGGGGGGTGATGACAATGTGCAATGATGATGGAAACAGCTGTGTTGTATGAAATACTGGTGTGGCTGGCTGAACTCGTTGGGGACGTGTAGTGCTACTCAACGCAAAGACATAACACTTCAATAAAGTGATGTTATTCGTTTTAAACCCATTAGCACGCAGTGAAAATGATCCACAGCTCGGAATCATGTTATATTCGGATGGCATGATCGCTGAAAGGCACGGATGTCTCTTAGAGCCCGAACAGATTGTATGGAGGTGCATTAATTAAACAACCGTTGGTACGTGAGAAGTTCAAGCACGTTGCCGTTACGTCCATTACAGAACACGTGTTTCATAACACATCATAATAAAACAACAAGCTAATTATTGTAAAAAACATCACTTGATAGGTTGATCTTATTTTATGAAAGTTTCTGCCAAATAATTATTATAACCACAAGCCAAACGTAAGGCAGTTTTTGGGGCAAAATTGTGGAAAATGTATTTTGTATTAAAACAAACAACTTCATTTCAAAAGGTTTAATAAATTCCACCGTACTATCACTTATCACTGTAATGTTAGTGAACAAACAACATTTTAATTGCTACGGTTTTGAATGTGTGGTTGACCAAATTTTTAATAACCTATATAGCATAATTTAAAAAAATAAATAAAAAATTCATAAAATCCATATTATAGAACGTGAAATGTACCTATTAATAAATGTAATGGGTAATATTTCGTTAATTTAAAAATGATAGTATAAAATGCACCAAAGACGTTTACGGTTTAAGAGCAGGCAATATGCTTGAGGAACCTTTCTGCTTTGTAGCTTCGCCCTACAGTAGACATTAGAAACTGTACTTTACAATACACATCAAAAAGGCGGAAATATTTACACTTTCCACTAAATGCATTTCATTTTTTCCTGAGCCTTGCTTGTATTAACGCCATCGCGTTCATGCCTGTCGTGTGTGTGCGTGAGGGGCGAGGCAGTTTTCACGTTAAACTAACTTGGACCTACACAGAGAGTCGGCCAACCCGTGTTTGTGTCAAGCAATACGACTACTCACTCGCGTCACGTGACTACTCTCGGGTGTAGTATGCAGTGACGTGTATACTACAGTAATCAGTGAAGCGGGGCGTTGAGTTCACAAACCCTGGAACCAGGGAAATTATTTAGATATTTAGTAATGTACTGTGGAGGATTACAGTAATTGTCACGAAAAGATATTTGGTGGAGCTGTAGTTGATAGTATTCATCTATGATCTGCAACACTATGGTGGAAACATTCAATCGTGTGTTTGTCATGTATTTTGACTCCAGACTATTGGGACACTCTGTAGTGCTCGACAAGATTCATAGGTATAGATAGGGCCAGTGACTTTACGCGTAAAAATCGGAGCACACCGTAGACTTCAATACTATATACACACCTCAGCTGTTGTTGTACCTCCATTGGCTGCTGGTGCCGTGTCCGTCCTTGACGTAGCCACTCACGGCTACGTAACTCCGACGCTAAACCTTCGTGATTCGTTCGCAAACGGTTAACACGGGCCAGAACCTTTTTTTAGCCAATCAAAGAAGATAGATGACTCTTCAGTGATTTGGAGTGTATCTTGTCTGGAAATCTTTTCGCGAAATGTCACTGCCCCTATTCATAGGTGTAGATGATGGTTTATCGCGGTAAAAGTTGACTGTTTGCTAGGATTCAACGTACTTTACACGTGTCCGGCAGCTTTCTTTCTTTATCGGCTAGCTGTCATGCATGTATGAAGACACTATCCAATTTCACCGGGCCAATGAGGATTCGTATACTTTAAGACAGAACGTTTGTGATTGGTCTGCAAACAACTTAGCCGAATCAAAACCTTGTTCATCCAATCATGAACGAATAAACTAGTTATAGTGTTACAGAAGATAATTTTGGCAGAAATTTTTTTTGCTATTTTCTGTTATCACTATTTATGGGTAAAGTGAATTCGTTGCCATTTGTTCCTCTGGTGCTATTAATTAATAAAAGCGTGAAGCATCTCATCTCTGAAACGTAAATTGTTTCCTTCCATCAATGTAAAGGTTAGTTGCTGGCTTTGTTCGCTTGCAGTTCTGTTTCCAGAGAGCTAAAAAAAAAAAATGAATCACAGGCCCTGGATGTTACGCGACAGCAATGCAAAAGAAAGAATTTATTTACTCCTTCCATTATAGCGAAGCAACTTTCCTGCAGATGTTTTTTCCAAAGCGGCGTGTTGATACAATCTCATTTCGTTTGATTCACTTCACGGGCTGCTTTGGCGTCGGAAACTTTGTGAGCGGACTCGTTTGACGCGCGAAAACCGTTCCAGATAGTTGTAAATGTTTTGTTATTCCGTCCGTGTAAACTTCTCATGCGAACTGCTTTTATTCCCTTCTTTTTTGCCAACGGAAGCTGTCTGCGATAGTTTGGCATCTCCCTGATTGCCACGCGTACCCTTAACGTTTCTTTTATTAGCAGCGATTCATGTTTTTATCTGTACTTTTAGGTAACATTTCCCTGCCTAGTGGTTTCGCAGGCAGACTATGAATAGAGACGGGCGTTTTTCGTGAAAATATGTATGACTATGCTAAGACTTCAATATCCTACGCCCACAACCACAACTTCCTTTGGTTATTGGTAGACACATGAAGAATTCGCGGGTTCATTTTAGGACAAGCTAGAATTTAAAACACATGCGTTTATATAACATAATCCATTGGCCCACGCTGTATTTGACACTTCCTAGAGAATGCTGGTCCAATCGTCGCCTTCTACTGTGACAGCAAGCAACCAATGTGCAGTTGATGTCTGCATATTTGTACATAGGACTGTAGAGTCTAGCCTGAACTGCGGGTCATTGAACTCGCGATTTTTTCCGGTCTGTAGTTATTGGCCGCGTGTCTACGTGAGAAGACATGTTCTAATTTAACTGAGCCAATCGTAACAAAGTACTCCAGCACTGAACGTCCATGATTCGTGGACAGACACTTGAGGCACGTGAGATTTAAAATCATCCAACCACGAAAGAGCACATGAAGTGAAGTGTTTTGGAGTACAACTGGCCTGGGAATATTTTCGCAAAAAAACACCTGTCCCTAACTACGAATCGTATCGGAACTACCAAACGTACACATTCCTACGCTTGGATCTCGCTAGCCGTCACTACCGCGCGATGAGCGAAAAATGTTGTTAATTTTTTTTTAATACGTTTAAATATTTAAACATAATTCGCTTTGCTGCGAGAACATGCATGAAATTGCTTTTTTGTATCCCCTCATTTCTCTATTTTAAATAAAGCTGACTCGGGTAGGCGTTTTAAACTATAATCAAAGAGGATATAGTCTATTCGCGGTTTCTTCACACTTTTTAAATCAAACGTTTGAAAAATCACACAATGTGGGACGTGTTTTGTTGTTTCCAAATATCTTGCGTATTTCAAGCGTTTTATACATGTTTTGACATAAGAGTACGCTTAATTTAATCGAAGTTTAACTTAAACTCTATCTATGAATTATAATACTAAATTTTTATTGAGTTTTATGTACAGGTTCACTTTGCAAGGAATGACTGCTCATAATGGATCTGGTATTTTGGAGTTTTGCTTTAACAGACATACTCACAACAGTACAGTGACTAGTGTTAATTATCTTAGTCAAATAGATTCAAGAGACATTATATGTTGGAAGACTTTTGCTATTAATGAGATTGTTGCTAGGCATTACTAACAAATTGTTCCTGGCTTTTTTAATAATCCGCTGGGTTGCCCCTTTGGTGTAATTTTTTTTTTATACTTGGGTAAGCTTTGTTTGCTTGAGGCAGAAGACTATCTTGGAAAGAGACCTATCGCAGGGCTCCAGAACAGTTAGAAGTTACCGTGAAGAGCCTAGAGTAAAAGACGAACAGCGCACAAACAGTTACTATGAACACCAGTCATTTTGGGGTAACTTTGCATTACACATTTTCATTTCAAATTAAAGTTTTAAAGCCCCTGATTTGATGAGTTCTTAAAAATTTGCAAATTTTACATCTGAATAACACATTTTTTGCAGAAAATCTTTGAGCGTTCATTTGAAACTAGTTGGCAAGTTGTACGAACTTGCCCTAGCTAGTACAGTCACCCCAAATGACTGTAGTGCCCAACCTTCGCCGATCTTCACTTCCACTATTTGTTTTCCCAGGGCGTGAATATTGGATGTTAACAGCCAATCGCGCGGATGTATACCTCTTCGGGCGCGGAACAATATCAGTAAACTGCCGGGGTTGGTGTCTGGCCAGTACCGAAAATTGCCTATTTGTTTTCTCATCTTCGTAACTTTTTTTTTCCTTACGAGCAATCTTTCTCCCGAGTGGGCCAAGTATACTAACGCTTGACGTCTTTCGGTAAGACATGATTTTATTTAAGTAATAACGTTTTTTTTTAAGTAACACACTGGACTTTATTCATTCTTGCGAAACGATATCATGGTTCAGCTCAATTCTACACCATTTTTTTTTACAATGTTCATATTCACGTTAAATATTTCTGAATAAACTAAAGCTGTTTTATTTGCATTCCTGTAGGTTTACACGCGGAGAGCACAGAGAATAAGAATAGAGGCTTGTTATAGAATAGGAAGTTTACTTCAGACCACTTATAAGGACTTTATTCGGTGATTTACTATTACTAGAGGCCTGAACATTTCGCGCTTTAAGTAACCTGTAGGTTAGAATTCACAGTCTTATGTTCAAACAATCAGGTATCAATATCTCTTTGAATGCTTCCTGTCAGGGTGGATGGCATTAATTGGGCATACATTTTGTTATAAGTTTCTTATTGGCTCAGAGATCTCAAGGAGGTGTCAAATAAAGCGTGGACCAATTGCAAAAGTGACACATACGTAAACATTTATAATTTATAGCTTGTCCCGAAATGAATTTTTCCAGTCTCTTAACTATTACGTTTGAGCATTCAAAATTTTAGTTTCGCAAATTGCTATACACGTCATTGTTGTGCACAACCTGTCGCAAAAATACATGCGAAGGAGGCCAACGGCAAGTTTACAAAACTAAATAACCAAAACCGCGCGGCGAAACGGAATCTGCAAACATCAATAATAACATGCGGCGAACAAAATAAAATGTGAGCCCAGCAGACATCATGATACTCCTGCCTAAGTCCAACGTACTATAAGTAGGCTCCGTCTCCAGTGCACAGCGGGAGCAAATCAGAAATCATTACGAAAACACACACACACACGTGGAGGGGCGCGAAGGGTGAACAGGACTGCGAGGGAGATCGTCGCAGTCGGCTAGTGTCCAGGGGCGTGAACGGCGGTCAGACGAGAAGCTGGAGTGGAGTGGAGAAATATTGGCGGCTCTTAGCATCGAGGGCTTTAGAGCCGATGAGGGTGAAGCGAGGTGAGAATGGAGCAGCGCTGAAATGCAAAAGCGGGGGAAATCGAGAGATCCCCTAGAAAACTCACCCACCAGCAGCATCTTCCGGCAAGATTACCACATGCGGAAATCCGGGAGTGACCCCGCCGGGTATCGAACCCGGTTCGCCTTGGTAGGAGGCGAGTAGTCTAACCACTACACCACCGCGGCCTCATTTACTTATACAGGAAATTAAACTTGTTTGCAGCGATTCTAACTTCTACGCAGAGTACCTACGAGTACAGATGCGGAACAGCAGTTTACAGCGCAAACTGCAACAACTCACATGTCATAACTGCCCGGAAAAATGTTTGAACGTCGTTCTCTAATCAGATCCTGGTAATCTACAGCCAATAGGGAACCTTTCGCAGTAAACAGTATGCAATCCCAATCCCCATGGCCTCTTGCGGCCAATCAGAGAATGGACACGCCCACTTCAAAGTAACAGCTACGCCATTACATCTCTGTGTATGTATCTGCTCTGTGACGTCGTTGTTTACTTTTTAGACTTCATTAACGATTGGCTGGTGGATTGGCGGAGTGTAGTGGTCTAACTAATCTCTGAATATTATTTTCATCTTGCATTTTACTTTTAATTCTTGGCACGTTGCACTTGCTTATCTGTTCTCCTTTTGAACAAATGCGCTGGGTAAGCTACAAAGTACGTAACTTTACTCTTGGAGTAAATTCTCCGAAGAAACAAAGTACAAAGAATACCTTTCATCAAAAAATTTAGTTTGCTTCTTACAGCACGACATAAATGCAGAACAATATAGCTCAAAACTCTCTTTGTTATTAATTTTCCATAGAAGATGTTCTCAACGATTTTCTATTTTGTTGTAGTGACTAAATCGATTAACTGCTGGTTAGCCAGGTGTCTTAATATTAATACACACAACTCAGACTTTTAAAGGTGCAGTCATTATTTGGTTCACATAACCCTTTCAGACATACTTTAATTTGCGGTTTCAGGTGTTGCAAACAAGAAATTTTATGATGCGTTCTGTACTTTAGTAGACATAACACTTGCCTCGTTGTCACATTCAATGAGCTGTCGGCTATATGCTCGTCTAAAGTTATATGAACCAATTATTACCTAAACAAGTAATACGGTTTGCGAATCATTTACCTACAGGTAATATCATTGGTCATTGAGCTTCGCAGTGTGCAGTATAGACCAAAAATTACATACACGTGTGTAATATACACAAATGTGTACACTGGGTAAGAATGGGGTAATTGTTCGTCTTACATAGTTTAATTTCCAGAATAAACCGCTTAAAAGAATAACGACAAAAGTTTTACTACACTTAGAATATATCATGCAAAATAAAACCGCTAGACTCGCCTCTATATACACCACTGCAGGGACAACATGTCCTATGTGTAGGGCCAGTGACTTTTCGCGTAAACATCGGAGCACACAGTAGACTTCAATACTATATGCACACCTCAGCTGTTGCTATACCTCCATTGGCTGCTGGTGCCGTGTCCGTCTTTGACCAAGCCACTCAGGACTAAGTAACTCCGACACTGAACCTTCGTGATTCGTGCGCAAACGGTTAACACGGGCCAGAACATTTTTTAGCCAATAAAATAAGCTGGACAACCCTACAGTGCTTTGGACTATATCTTTTCTCGAAATATTTTCGCGAAATGTCACTGCCTCTACCTATTGGTCTATATTATCACCTAACACCCTCCTGTTGGTCAACAATTCACTGCTGTTCTATTATTGACAGACTATCACCCAATTAAGTTCCTATATATATATATACATATAGGCACTTAAATGAGCACTTTTAACTGTGTACATCCTTTTACACGCGGAAAAAAAACCTTTTGTTGTAACACACTAAAGTAGGCACTTCATTGGCTGATATTTATAATATATAGATATATATATATTATATATACATACACATGTATTTTATCTACTAAAAATTGTTGTTAACACATTAAGGAACACGCTTGAGTGTCGCTCGAGCAAAAATGTATTGAAAATTTCTTTGTCATTGAAAATAACACAAGCATTTTCATGCAGTCGTTGAACTGCCAGTGTTCAACAGGATCTTACAAGAACTCTAAAGCTCAGTAACAATAACTGTACTGACTACAAAAATATTTTTGTTTCACCTCTGCAAAAGGACAGGTGAGGTTGTAAAACATGTTATACAAATAAAGATATTTTATTGGGACAAACTCAATTCAGGGCCTTATTGGCTGATGACCAGCCAATAATGAACGTTGCAGAACACGCTAAGCGCGTCACTTACAACTTGTCCTGGTTGTCTTGTAAATGCCTGCCGACCTCAAAGTGTTAAATGCTGTGTTGTGGCCGAGCAAAGTCCTCGCAAAAATAAGAAATCAGCGTAACTAAATACGAGCCAGTTTTGTTTCTTTACAGCCAGAGAAATGCTCTTGCAAGTGTTGCCAGAGCAACACTCGGGGATGGTGATTAGAATGTTAACTTGAGTCTGAGGGTGCAAGTGTGTTTAAATAAATCTATTGAGTAGAAACCCGGAAATTCTGGGAGTTCATTTGAGGACAAGCTAAACTACAAACACGTGTACATTTGACTTTATTTTCAATTGGATCGCAGTTTGTAAGCTACGCCCTAGACTTAATTGAGACAGTAACTAACCCGTAAGAAAAGAACGGCCGAATCCCGTGTTACCTGGTCTGGGGCCAAACTGGAGCAACAGCCAATAAACCACTAACCAAGCCCCGAGTACGTAAAGGATTGTGGAGTCGAGCTTGTTGCTGAATGCATCCGCGAAATTTCCGTGGTCACTACTTATGAGTAGGGACACCTGATTTTCGTGAAAAGATTTCCACCCAAGCTAGAAGACTTTAATCTGCGCATTTCCTTGCGTTATTGGTCGCGTGTCTTTGTAAGTACAGGACTGTGCCAACCAGAATTATGTTATTCCAGTAATGAAAGTTTGTGGTTCGCCACGGACTGTCATCTGAGACGCTTAAACTAGGGACACCCGAATTTTGCGGAAATATTTGATGACCAGTTGTATTTCATAACACTTTAGCTTGGACACACTGTCGTGATTGGATGGTTTCCGTGTTACACGTCTTAGGTGTCTGCGCGTGAATCACAGATGTACAGCGATGAAGTTAACTGATTTTGATTGGTCAGTCAAGTGGGAAAATGTATTCTCTCAAAGACACGCCACCAATAAGCTAAAGGAAACTGCTTGTACTCCCGTAGGCTATTGCAATCTATGATGTGAGGAAATATTTTCGCGAAATTCGTGTGTCCCTAGGTATAACATAAAACCAACTAATAGCGAAAGTGGATCTGAGCTAAAATGTTTTGAAATACAACTAAACATACATTCATATTGCGAAAATCATACACTGCTACACTCTAAACACGAAACGGTGAAACATCACCGATACACAGCCAGTTTCGACAGCAAAAATACGTGAAATGACTTCACCGAGAACCAGTGGAAAATAATTTGGTTGTTCCGAAGAAACAGTTTTTCTGACTGTCACAGCTAACTGAATGCGGAGAGTTAAATATTGTTTTTATTGAATGTAGCCTAATTATTGCGATAAGTAAACGTATTTCTTATCATAAAATTTGATTTTTAGCAATTTAAGGTAAATGAAAAAAAAAGTATATAAAAGGTACCTTGACCTGGGTTTTAACCAACAGTTTTTCGCAGCCAAAATGTCACCTTTCCAACTCAGCTGTAGATTCTATGAAAATTTCTGTTAGTTTAAATGGTAACACTAGGATTGTTAATACAAATAGTACGTATGAAAGCAATCATTTCATAACATGCCATACAGTTTAAACCCCAAAACCGAGCGCTATTTTTATTACGTAAAAACAAAATGAAAATCTGAATGTTTATGCCACCTCGCGAAATGGTATTATTAAAGACGAAAGCAACAAATGAAAAAAGTATNTCTCTCAAAGACACGCCACCAATAAGCTAAAGGAAACTGCTTGTACTCCCGTAGGCTATTGCAATCTATGATGTGCGGAAATATTTTCGCGAAATTCGTGTGTCCCTAGGTATAACATAAAACCAACTAATAGCGAAAGTGGATCTGAGCTAAAATGTTTTGAAATACAACTAAACATACATTCATACTGCGAAAATCATACACTGCTACACTCTAAACACGAAACGGTGAAACATCACCGATACACAGCCAGTTTCGACAGCAAAAATACGTGAAATGACTTCACCGAGAACCAGTGGAAAATAATTTGGTTGTTCCGAAGAAACAGTTTTTCTGACTGTCACAGCTAACTGAATGCGGAGAGTTAAATATTGTTTTTATTGAATGTAGCCTAATTATTGCGATAAGTAAACGTATTTCTTATCATAAAATTTGATTTTTAGCAATTTAAGGTAAATGAAAAAAAAAGTATATAAAAGGTACCTTGACCTGGGTTTTAACCAACAGTTTTTCGCAGCCAAAATGTCACCTTTCCAACTCAGCTGTAGATTCTATGAAAATTTCTGTAAGTTTAAATGGTAACACTAGGATTGTTAATACAAATAGTACGTATGAAAGCAATCATTTCATAACATTCCATACAGTTTAAACCCCAAAACCGAGCGCTATTTTTATTACGTAAAAACTAAATGAAAATCTGAATGTTTATGCCACCTCGCGAAATGGTATTATTAAAGACGAAAGCAACAAATGAAAAAAGTATCATTTATTTACTTTATTAGTTTGTGCGTTTATTACGTTTTTATCTGTTTATGTAAATATTTACTTGCAAACGCATCACGCATGATTAGAGACCTTAAAAATTCGCGGGTTCATTTCGGGACAAGCTAGAATTCGAAACACGTGTGTTTATAAAACTTCAGCCATTGGTCCACACGGTGTTTGACACCTCCTAGAGAAGGCTGGCCCAATCGTCGCCTTCTACTGTGACAGCAGACAACCAATGTGTGGTTGATATCGGCATATTTGTACATAAGACTGGACAGTCTAGCCTGCAGGTCATTGAACTAGCGAATTTTTTTGGTCTCTACGCATAATCACTAGCAGAAGCAGCCGAAAACTTCTCTATATCACTGAGTGATCGATAACACAGTTGATTAACATGGCAGTAGAGAACGTCGCAAATTCAGTAAATGAATTAAAACGGACGTATTTTCACTTAATTCCTATACAAAGTGTTTGAAAGTAACTCTTTGATCTGTCAGATGTTCTTCGCCGACTGAAAAAGACATATTCTCACTGTTTGGGGTTTAGTGTGTACCAATGAAGAAAGGGATTGGTTTCCCGGGCTGTGTAGGCATTCGTGGAGGTTTTTAGGAAGTGTACAATAGGTGATAGTTATGGGCCACCCGTTTTTCGCGAAAATATTTCCGCACATGCTAGATTTCAATACCCTAAAGCTATCCCAGCAGTATTCATTTGTTCATTGTCAGCGTGTCTCTGTGATAAGACATTTCTCACTTGATTGGCCAATCAGAATCAGATTTCTTCGATACGGTACGTCTGTGAGGGGAACACACCTATGACGTATGCGAGTTAAAGCCATCCAACCGCGATACCGGTTCTGAGCTAACGTGTTTTGGAGTACAACTAGTCGAGAAAGCTTTTCGCTAAAAACAGGTGGTCCTAGTGGTAGTGTATGCCACATTGTTTATTTATGTCAAAGTTTGTTTTATACAATGCACAGTTATGCTCAGAAAGTTCAACGATGAAGAGATATCCGTTATCAAGGTGGACTTCAAATCACTTATCAGCATCGCTGCTCACACGAGGTGTGTTCTAAAAATAAGGTGACTTGGAAATTTCGAGGGCTACGTGCATTCGATTATCGATTGTTTTCATTGTTATGTTGGTACACATGTCCCCAAAATATGTTGACATTATCTGCAATTTTGTATTGTTAGTTTGTTTGTGACAGATATAAAGATTAGACGTGTTTTGTTGTGATTGGCGATTTTTTGCTATCGCAAACAATGGATCAAAGAATCTGTATTAACACCGTAATCATGCCTCAGCCACCGTATTCACCGGACGTGGCCCCCTGCGGCTTGTTCCTGTTCCCAAAACTGAAGAGACCCATGAAAGGACGGAGATTTGCCATGATTGAGGAGATAAAGACCTGGGAGACTTCAATGCCATACCAAAATGCGCATGTCATAAGTGCTTCGAGGATTGGCAAAAAGCGCTGTCACAAGTGTATTATATCTGATGGCGATTACTTCGAAGGGAGCAAAATATATATTGATGAATACATAAATATTTATCGAGACAAAGTCACAAAATAACAAGTCACCTTATTTTTTGAACACACCTCGTAAACAGACTCATGCTTCTAGATCTCTTCGCCTCACCAGCGTGATGCCTCGGTACAGTAAGTAAGAATACGAAAGAGGATCAGCCGCTTACATCATTGACTCCAGCCGCACACGTCAGCAAAATGGCGTCACGTGTTAATGACAAGTGTTAACGCCGTTCGTTAATCGCTAGGGGGTAGTGACATTTTGCGAAAAATATTTCAAGACAAGTTATACTTAAAAGCACTGTAGTGTCGTTTACCTATCTTGACTGGCTGAATGACTTTTTGACACGAGTCAACTGTCTGCGCACGAATCACGTAGGAGCCGCGCCGATGGTATCGAATGCTGAGTGGCCCGCTCAAATATGAAAACGCCTTCTCAAGCAGACAGCAACCAGTGAGAGTAGAAAAAAATGATTTGGAGTCCGTGTAGTATTGAAGTCTACCGTGTACTCGCTAATTTTTTTTTCGCGAAAAAACACTAACTCTACTAATCACCGCATGGTAACCCACTTGCCAGCTGGCAGCCTAGCCGACAGAGAAACTTTCGCAGCATGCGATAGCCAACCAGACGCAAGGCCTGTTCCCAGAACCTCGCGCAGCCAATCAGAGAAAGGTTTCGCCCGCATCAAAGGAACTGCCGCGCCATTTCGTCTCTTTATATTTATCTACTTTTTACAGTGTATCAGCTCTCTTAAAGCTCCCGCCTACCTATCTTTTATTTTTGCGCATCCGAGGCTGAGATGCGTGGAAGTGATAAGGGCGACAGTGCCACGCGCATCAAGTGCTCAGTCGCCTCTAAGCGCAAGGCTCTGAACTGGGGTACAGTATTCTCGTCGCTCTGCGTGTACCCATGGAACTTCAGTGGTGACCAAAATATTTTATTGGTGAAAAGTCTGTAGGAAGGTTTAATGCAGGGCCCTTGAGAAGTTTTATATGTATCAGAGGCGTATATTGTGAGAAACAGCACTTTGAAAAAGCCATTTTTAGCCATTTTGGAATGCTCTGAAATTGTTTTTCTAATGTGTGTGTGACGTCTTGAAATCATTCAACAGCCCTCGTATGTAGTGTGTGTTCTTTTCGTAAATCAGCACATTAGACGCACGTTTGGGTAAAAGTTTCGTAGAAAAAAAAAAGAGTTCTTCAAAGAGACTGCAACGCGGTTCAAACGCCAGGTAGGCAGAACCCTTAACAATTACAAAAGTGAATTAACAAATTCTGTGCATTTTTAAGAAGAAAGAGAAAACTGTCCTCAGGTTGTGTTCAATATGAAGACCACCAGCTACGTTACAAGCTTCCATTCTCCAATGTAAATATTGCTGCACATGTTCTAGCATTTCAGCAAACATTTCAGAACAGGCAGCTGTAATACGTTGTTTCATATCTCCTGGTTTAGTCGGCGTGTACTTGTAGACGGTGTCTTTCAGTAGACAACTGTCGGTATCTAAAATTCTCCTATTACGATAGCACGTAAATTTATCGCACTAGAAACTTCCAAAAAAACACCATTTACATTCTAATTCCCTCTAGTTTTATTTTTTTGATGTAAATAGGCATTGTAATACTTATTAAAATCCGTGCCTGAGCTGCAAATTATGAGCCACTCTCTAAACTTCAATTCTGTGAAACCAACACTTCAGTAGCACCTTTCATTTCAGAAATATTTGCGGTGCAAGTTTTAGGCGATTCATACTCTATATAGAACTATTCAGTGCACACTTTAATAAGATTCTGAGCTGGAAAGCTAAACTTATTTGACAATGTTACTTTTAACACATTCACTGTAAAAAAATATTTGCGATATCAGGGGGTAAAAACATTACATTCGTATAAGTATTTTTTTACACCTGCAGGAAATTAGGGGTGATTTCGAAGGATGTGCAGTATATTAAATATATGATTCTATTTTACAAGTTGTGTGCGTATTTTCAGCCAACCCGCTGTATCCGTAATTGGAAAACTCAACACGAGTAACGGAACAGTACCCAAACTTAAAGCGGGAGTTTCATACCAATGCCTTAGAAATTCACTTAGTTGTATTTATCATAATATCGTACACTTTTCAACAACATTATTTCTGGTGTTATGTATTTTCCCATTATCTTGAAAACTTGTTAAAGAACAGCTTTGCATATAAGAATTCATCAGGAAGAAGAGGACGTTCGAACAATTGCCGCTGCAATCTAAAACTTTGTTTTAAAGTTATATACAAAGAAATTACCCCACCGTAGCACTTCAAGAGTTGGCTTTATTAGCCTCCCTGACTCCTTTTATGTACTTGGTGGTATTTGGTTCTGCAGTTGTCCTTTTTAAGGCCAACTCTCTTGAGATACTAGAATGTTCGTTATTTTATAAATCAACCATTTTACGTTTATTTGCACTGTTGACAAAGCAACATTTAGATTTTGTACACGGAAACCTTTCAATTATATTAAACTTATAAAATGGGCCAAAAATTCCAGAATCCAATTGTGAATCCCATTGTGATGTATGAAATCTTTTGAAATATTAAATCGTGTGTTGTGCTTCTAAGAACTTACACAAGTTCATTCTCGTAGATAAAATAACAGTATCATTTTTTTAAAAGTGTTAAAATACCACATGTTTAAGGGAAATAAAAAAATTGCTATAATACCGTTATATTATTTTATTAACTTCCCTAGTTGTTTTTATTTTGAGTATGTTACTATGCAATAATAGCTATTTTATCGTCATATTTACAAATTTATCTAGTACTGTGCCGCTTCCTCTGAATATGATGGCCATTTTATATCCAAATTCAGCCCCTTTTCTTTCTGTGATATGTTTTTCGTGTATTCCAAGATTGTCTGCCCAAAATATCGAGGATGCTTTTGTATCATATGCAATTTGTTACAAGACAATTCCTAAATTTTCTCAGGAATCACATTTAAGCTACATGTACTATCATCCCTATTGGCTGCTACTAACGATTCACTCAACTATGCGCAGACAGGAACAACAATTTTTGGGTTCCGTTTACTGAATCCCACAGAACAACATGGACACTAGGGAAGTAAATGGAGTGACTGTTCTTTTGATGAGGGCGAAACCTTTCTATGATTGGCTGCGCGTGAGGTTCTGGGGCGGATCTAGTGTCTGATTGGATATTGCGCAATGCGAAAAAATTCCCTATTTTGCTGAGCTGTCAGCTGACGAGTAAGTTACTAGGCGCTGATTGGCGAAGAGCGTTATGCCATGTCGCTGGCTTGTGAGGCTGGAGTTATTGGAATACTGGGTTGTTAAACCCCTCTATTATCTGGTATTCTAAGACTGCACTGTTAATCTTGTATCACTGGCTGGCTGACAGATGATGGGGTGACGAGTTAACAGTTGTTATAATTTTGCATTTTATACTAGGTACTAGAGANACTGGCTGGCTGACAGATGATGGGGTGACGAGTTAACAGTTGTTATAATTTTGCATTTTATACTAGGAACTAGAGAAGGTTTACGCTCACTAAACAGAAGTTATCTATGAAGACTGAACAGAATTTTAGTAGGATTATTGTAAGTAAATAAATACTAGTTACTGGCGAGGGAGGTACTAATCAGTTACAACATATGACTAACCTGATTTGTATCGTCGCCGCACGCTGAATGTTGTACTGGACAGCGACGAGTCACACTTGAGCGCTTCTTCTCGGTGTGGGTCCACAGACAGATCTCGTACAAGGCGTTGTCAAGTATTATATAGTGTCTGGTGGCGTAATTATCCCAAATACCGGGCCGCCGGGAGGAGAGATCCACTGTCGCTCCAGATATATGTTTTTAAAACTGTGTAACCTTATTTAATGTCTTCACCTGGCCTGGAAACCGACGTGCTGCAGTTCGCTGGGCTCGTCCGCATCTACTGAATCATAACACTGCGATTAAATATAAATGTCCCTACATACGTAATCTATTTTCTTAATTGTCTGATTTCCTGTGAATGGTATATAGCTATTATATTATTATTTTTATCTAAATATATTAAGAAATTGTATTTGGTTGATGTTAGTTACGTTTTCAAGAACACCAAGATTTCTTAANGCTAGGGGGTAGTGACATTTTGCGAAAAATATTTCAAGACAAGTTATACTTAAAAGCACTGTAGTGTCGTTTACCTATCTTGACTGGCTGAATGACTTTTTGACACGAGTCAACTGTCTGCGCACGAATCACGTAGGAGCCGCGCCGATGGTATCGAATGCTGAGTGGCCCGCTCAAATATGAAAACGCCTTCTCAAGCAGACAGCAACCAGTGAGAGCAGACAAAAATGATTTGGAGTCCGTGTAGTATTGAAGTCTACGGTGTACTCGCTAATTTTTTTTTCGCGAAAAAACACTAACTCTACTAATCACCGCATGGTAACCCACTTGCCAGCTGGCAGCCTAGCCGACAGAGAAACTTTCGCAGCATGCGATAGCCAACCAGACGCAAGGCCTGTTCCCAGAACCTCGCGCAGCCAATCATAGAAAGGTTTCGCCCGCATCAAAGGAACTGCCGCGCCATTTCGTCTCTTTATATTTATCTACTTTTTACAGTGTATCAGCTCTCTTAAAGCTCCCGCCTACCTATCTTTTATTTTTGCGCATCCGAGGCTGAGATGCGTGGAAGTGATAAGGGCGACAGTGCCACGCGCATCAAGTGCTCAGTCGCCTCTAAGCGCAAGGCTCTGAACTGGGGTACAGTATTCTCGTCGCTCTGCGTGTACCCATGGAACTTCAGTGGTGACCAATATATTTTATTGGTGAAAAGTCTGTAGGAAGGTTTAATGCAGGGCCCTTGAGAAGTTTTATATGTATCAGAGGCGTATATTGTGAGAAACAGCACTTTGAAAAAGCCATTTTTAGCCATTTTGGAATGCTCTGAAATTGTTTTTCTAATGTGTGTGACGTCTTGAAAGCATTCAACAGCCCTCGTATGTAGTGTGTGTTCTTTTCGTAAATCAGCACATTAGACGCACGTTTGGGTAAAAGTTTCGTAGAAAAAAAAATGATTTCTTCAAAGAGACTGCAACGCGGTTCAAACGCCAGGTAGGCAGAACCCTTAACAATTACAAAAGTGAATTAACAAATTCTGTGAATTTTTAAGAAGAAAGAGAAAACTGTCCTCAGGTTGTGTTCAATATGAAGACCACCAGCTACATTACAAGCTTCCATTCTCCAATGTAAATATTGCTGCACATGTTCTAGCATTTCAGCAAACATTTCAGAACAGGCAGCTGTAATACGTTGTTTCATATCTCCTGGTTTAGTCGGCGTGTACTTGTAGACGGTGTCTTTCAGTAGACAACTGTCGGTATCTAAAATTCTCCTATTACGATAGCACGTAAATTTATCGCACTAGAAACTTCCAAAAAAACACCATTTACATTCTAATTCCCTCTAGTTTTATTTTTTTGATGTAAATAGGCATTGTAATACTTATTAAAATCCGTGCCTGAGCTGCAATTATGAGCCACTCTCTAAACTTCAATTCTGTGAAACCAACACTTCAGTAGCACCTTTCATTTCAGAAATATTTGCGGTGCAAGTTTTAGGCGATTCATACTGTATATAGAACTATTCAGTGCACACTTTAATAAGATTCTGAGCTGGAAAGCTAAACTTATTTGACAATGTTACTTTTAACACATTCACTGTAAAAAAATATTTGCGATATCATGGGGTAAAAACATTACATTCGTATAAGTATTTTTTTACACCTGCAGGAAATTAGGGATGATTTCGAAGGATGTGCAGTATATTAAATATATGATTCTATTTTACAAGTTGTGTAGCCAACCCTCTGTATCCGTAATTGGAAAACTCAACACGAGTAACGGAACAGTACCCAAACTTAAAGCGGGAGTTTCATACCAATGCCTTAGAAATTCACTTAGTTGTATTTATCATAATATCGTACACTTTTCAACAACATTATTTCTGGTGTTATGTATTTTCCCATTATCTTGAAAACTTGTTAAAGAACAGCTTTGCATATAAGAATTCATCAGGAAGAAGAGGACGTTCAAACAATTGCCGCTGCAATCTAAAACTTTGTTTTAAAGTTATATACAAATAAATTACCCCACCGTAGCACTTCAAGAGTTGGTTTTATTAGCCTCCCTGACTCCTTTTATGTACTTGGTGGTATTTGGTTCTGCAGTTGTCCTTTTTAAGGCCAACTCTCTTGAGATACTAGAATGTTCGTTATTTTATAAATCAACCATTTTACGTTTATTTGCACTGTTGACAAAGCAACATTTAGATTTTGTACACGGAAACCTTTCAATTATATTAAACTTATAAAATGGGCCAAAAATTCCAGAATCCAATTGTGAATCCCATTGTGATGTATGAAATTCTTTTAAAAAATTTAATCGTGTGTTGTGCTTCTAAGAACTTACACAAGTTCATTCTCGTAGATAAAATAACAGAATCATTTTTTTTTTAAGTGTTAAAATACCACATGTTTGAGGGAAATAAAAAAATTTCTATAATACCGTTATATTATTTTATTAACTTCCCTAGTTGTTTTTATTTTGAGTATGTTACTATGCAATAATAGCTATTTTATCGTCATATTTACAAATTTATCTAGTACTGTGCCGCTTCCTCTGAATATGATGGCCATTTTATATCCAAATTCAGCCCCTTTTCTTTCTGTGATATGTTTTTCGTGTATTCCAAGAATGTCTGCCCAAAATATCGAGGATTCTTTTGTATCATATGCAATTTGTTACAAGACAATTCCTAAATTTTCTCAGGAATCACATTTAAGCTACATGTACTATCATCACTATTGGCTGCTACTAACGATTCACTCAACTATGTGCAGACAGGAACAACAATTTTTGGGTCCCGTTTACTGAATCCCACAGAACAACATGGACACTAGGGAAGTAAATGGAGTGACTGTTCTTTTGATGAGGGAATACCCATTCAATTGATTGGGCGCGTGAGGTTCTGGGGCGGATCTAGTGTCTGATTGGATATTGCGCAATGCGAAAAAATTCCCTATTTGGCTGGGCTGTCAGCTGACGAGTAAGTTACTAGGCGCTGATTGGCGAAGAGCGTTATGCCATGTCGCTGGCTTGTGAGGCTGGAGTTATTGGAATACTGGGTTGTTAAACCCCTCTATTATCTGGTATTCTAAGACTGCACTGTGAATCTTGTTTTACTGGCTGGCTGACAGATGATGGGGTGACGAGTTAACAGTTGTTATAATTTTGCATTTTATACTAGGAACTAGAGAAGGTTTACGCTCACTAAACAGAAGTTATCTATGAAGACTGAACAGAATTTTAGTAGGATTATTGTAAGTAAATAAATACTAGTTACTGGCGAGGGAGGTACTAATCAGTTACAACATATGACTAACCTGATTTGTATCGTCGCCGCACGCTGAATGTTGTACTGGACAGCGACGAGTCACACTTGAGCGCTTCTTCTCGGTGTGGGTCCACAGACAGATCTCGTACAAGGCGTTGTCAAGTATTATATAGTGTCTGGTGGCGTAATTATCCCAAATACCGGGCCGCCGGGAGGAGAGATCCACTGTCGCTCCAGATATATGTTTTTTAAAACTGTGTAACCTTATTTAATGTCTTCACCTGGCCTGGAAACCGACGTGCTGCAGTTCGCTGGGCTCGTCCGCATCTACTGAATCATAACACTGCGATTAAATATAATTGTCCCTACATACGTAATCTATTTTCTTAATTGTCTGATTTCCTGTGAATGGTATATAGCTATTATATTATTATTTTTATCTAAATATATTAAGAAATTGTATTTGGTTGATGTTAGTTACGTTTTCAAGAACACCAAGATTTCTTAAAATAAATAGTAATAACCCAACTTTCACTCAGACATAAGACACGAAGCGTTGAACATTCGCGGGATGTAAGTTTTAATTTGGTGTTGGATAAAAATAATGTTGAATGCAGGAACATTAGTCGTTCCGTATCACTGGAGTACTCTTTGGTCACAGAATCGCAAACCACACAAACCCCCTCCACCGGCCAGCAAACGGGGACAACGAGGCCGATACAGGACAGCGTAGTCCGTGGGCGGTGTCTTTTGTCGTCGGGCCATTGGAACGAGAAGACCACTGAAGATGGATGTGTCCGGCCATCGACTTGCACCATCTTAATCAGCCACCTGAATCATGAACAAGGTGGGGACTCTCCAATTAGGCTTTAATAAGAACGTGGCTGGTTAAATCTTTATTAAATAATACCATTTAATATTTCAGTATATTTTTATAGCTCCCCCCGTTCATATTCAATCATATTTATATTGAAATAATATAGTACAACATTAATGTTAAATAATCCTTTTTTTGTATAGTGTTCGTTACATAACTCTTATCAATAATTTGTTAAGCCCCTGTATCCCCGTTAAGGATGTATATCAAAATTACAACAGCAGCCAACGAGATCCGTCTACCTCATCATTAGTATGTGGTTTGTCTCTGCATTGTTGAGTATTCTGTGCCGAGGCGTTGCTGGCCTTGCTGCCGGAAGCTGGCAGACGCCCGCTGGAACGCGGTAACGGGGGCGACAGGTGGGGAGGGAAGCGACCGCTGCACAAAGAAGTTGCCGGGACGCCTCGTGGCATGCTGCGCGTCCCGCCTTCGAGGAAGAATAACAAGAAGGAGAAACATTTTAATTGGTGCGTTCCAGGCTTCCCCGAGTGCGTGGGTTCGCGGCCGCTAATTAATAACTACATGACAGGCCGAGAGGGATCTTGCTTCTTATGTTATGTGGTGGAGGGGGGGCGGAGGAGAGGACAAAAACTGCCAGAGGAAGTTACCAACTTCTGCCTCGCGCAGGGCTGCACAAAGTGCGCGCGCGCGCACGAACGAGCATCTCCAGAGACGAGCGCGTGCAGAAGTTCCTTTAAGCAGGATCAGATCAAGCCATCTTGGTTTTCCACTATTTTCTCCGTAAATTGCATCACAAATTTTGTATTTTGTTTTGGGCGTCGACAAAGCGTAGGGCATCACGTGGCACATATTCTAAAACACCTATTGCTAGAATGCTGTTGCCAGAACCATCTCTTTAACGGAAAGCAAGAAAAAAATTATTTATTTCTTGCCTGCAATCACTAGTCAAGAATAATAAACTCTATACACAGACGTAATAGTTTTTTTAAGCTTAAGGAGCTATTATTTATTCCACGTGGTGCGAAAAATTTCATTAAACGTTATTAAATGGAACCTATGGCAAAATTAGCGAAAATCCAAGATGGCGGAGACTGATCCACCTTAGGGGATCTTCCTTGTTGTCGTATGAGTCTCATTATAAGCAGTCGTGTCTACTGTAATTTTTAGGAAACTATAGAATATTAAAATTTAAACCTTTCTTCAGGACAGAAATTGAGAAGATGCGACGTTCTGAAGACCACAGTACGAATGAGTGAGGTTATACNTTAAACCTTTCTTCAGGACAGAAATTGAGAAGATGCGACGTTCTGAAGACCACAGTACGAATGAGTGAGGTTATACAGAAAACAAACAACATCCCAAGAAAAGAACTTCTGAAGGATATTAATTTAATTCGCAAAAATATTCAAGGAATTTGAAATTGGGAACTGTGTCGCACACATTTTTGTATTTTCCGGTGATTAAGAAATTTTGAGTAAATAGATGAGCACGACTAGCAGGGATGATTTTCAGAACCTCTTGTAAATTGCGACAAAGAAACTAGACATGTGTATTCAAGAAGCAACATGATTGGTAAAAGCTATAGCAGCAAATTAAAAAGAAACTCATTTTATTTCATATACTTCCATTGCTATGCTCGAATGAAAACTTTCAGTTAAAATGTGACCATCTGCGAGAATAAAAAGAGAATAATCGTTAAAATATTTGACAACCGGTCGTGGTAAAAGCTATAAACTGGTTCACCATATGCCCAGCAGCCATAAATCGAAGACACCGTGGATTTACACACACCGTTACCTCAAAATGACGCGCGCGTAGTGAGCAAAAAAATGGGGGCTCTAGTAATAAATTTACACATAAAAACTTATCTTGAGTGCAGTGAAAACCGACCAACCTTATCGAAGGATGATCGTCTACTACAAATATGGTCCATAACGCGGGGAAAAAAATTATGCTGCGGCGATTCTTCTAGGCGCGACTGTTCCACCACAAAATGGAAGTCGATATTTAATCGCCAACACATAATTCATACCAGAAAGGAGTAAAAGTCGCGGTATTACCCGGCAGCAGACTAAACGCCGAGTACCCGTGCACTCGTTTGGCGTTTTCCATTGGCCGACAGTTCGGACAGCACGACCTGGAGAACGCTTTTAGCGATAAAAACCGTTCAAAGGTAGACTGTCCAACATTCTGTAATGCGGTGAAACAGACGTACAGAGAAAATGTAGTAGAACGATCGACCAAGATGCGCATCAGCCACTCCGTGTTTCAAAATTGGAATGGTGTTCTGCCAGTTGCGACTATCATGAACGACGTGGTCATGATTAGAGGCCAAGACCCTGTGTACGTAAACAAGTGCTTTGTCAATTTTTTTGTGCACGTCCTTTGACTAACCTTCAAAGCAAATTTATTATTTCAAATTGGTAAAAGCATTATATATATATATATATGAAAATTAAGATGTAAACAAACACGCTCACCACTGCTGACCAAGTGAAAATTGACAGTTGTATTGGTGTCGGGTAGGCCAGTGTCGCGTAAATGTGCAAGAAGATGGTAATCGGCCCACCTCATATTTAGTCTACGGAAACAGATGCAAGACTTAGTACAAGTGAAATCACGGATTATGATCTGCTGTGTACAGCACAGCGAAGCCTAACTTGTTGCTAGATAACAACTCGGATTTAGCAGATCTCTACTCACTCATTATTAGAGACCTGAAATATTCGCGAGTTCAACGACCCGCAGACTAGACTCTACAGACTTATGTGCAAATATGCCGATATTAACTGCACATTGGTTGTCTGCTGTCACAGTGAAAGGCGACGATTGGGCTAACGTTCTCCAGGAGGTGTTAAACACTGTGTGAACCAATAGACTAACGTTGTATAAATGCAGGTGTTTTGGATTCTAGCTTGTCCCAAAATGAGTCCTCGAATTCTTCAGGTCTCTATTCATTATACTTGTGACCAAAGTCATTGTTAAAGATGTTTAAAAAAAAAAATTTCTTTGACATTTTAACATACCAGTTTCCATGCCGGAAGGCTTTGGGAAGGAGACGAGGCTCGGCTTCCTACTCCAGGTATAGTCTGTTCCAGGTTTCTTCACAATTTCTGAATCAAACCTTTGAAAAATCACTCCATGGACGACGTGTTTAGTTATTTTCTAAATAGGCAATGTATCAGAAGCGTTTTATACCTCTGTTAACATAAAATTATCTTATTTTTTTTCGTTAAATTAAAGTTTTACCTGCATTTTAATTATAAATTATAATATTTAATTTATAATAAATATGAAGAAAAACAATGAGAAAACATGTGTGTTGGTAGCGCCTGGTAAGAAATAGTTGTCATGCAAAATATCATTACAACTGAGCGCGCGAGAATTCGGTGCGTTGTCCTTTGGTACGATTTACTACACTTAGTTAAGCTTAGTTTGCACGAGGCGAAGGAATATCCTGGAAGTAGAACTTTAGCAGGGCTTCGGAAAAGTATGAAGTAAGCGTGAATGGATTGTAGGAGTAGAGTGGTGGCAAAGAGAGCATTTAACCTGAGTGCACAGCATGCACAACTGACTATGGTAGCACCTCTGTAACTTAGGACTTGGGAGCTCAGCCAATGTCGGGTCGCTGCTCCCCGGGAAAGGAAATAATTGGACGACAGGGGAACGGCAGGTGTCAGGGAGTGCCTGCAGATTCGTCTGCCCACCTGACAGCTACCTGTGGTTGGTGCTTTGCAAGTCATTCTGTCTCTCTCTTGCACCAGCAGCCAATGGAGGTATAACAACAGCTGAGGTGTTTATACAGTATTGAAGTCTACTGTGTGCTCCGATTTTTACGTGAAAAGTCACTGGTCCTACCTATAACCCAGTGTGTACATTTGTGTACATTACGCAAGTGCAGGTAATGTTTGGTCAGTACTTCACACTGCGAAGCTCAGTGACCAATGATCTTACCTGTGGGTAAACGATTCGCAAACCGTTTTACAGATGTAGGTCATAATTGTTTCATATATCTATAGCCTAACATTTAGCCCACAGTTCATTGTCTGTGACAATGAAATAAGTGTGTCGACTTAAGTACAAAGTTCCCTGTGGAACCGGCGCTTTCCTCACCAAACCTCCCCTCCTGGTGGCCGATACCTATTAAAAGGTCATACCAGGAGCGCTTCTTTCTGCTTTTACGTTATCCCCCACAAACAAAAGCTNGCTTTTACGTTATCCCCCACAAACAAAAGCTAGATTGGCTCTTTTCTTTTGCAGGGCGCCACCAGGAACTTTGAATTTTGAGTCCGTCATACTGGTCAAAAAGAATTTAAAACACAAAAGCTAAATACTTACAACACAATACATTTAAACTCTACCGCGCTCCCGCTTGTCCTACAAACGAAAAGTTAAGTATGACAGCATTACCTTAGCACATTCGGCATTACCTTAGCACATTCGGCATTANCCTACAAACGAAAAGTTAAGTATGACAGCATTACCTTAGCACATTCGGCATTACCTTAGCACATTCGGCATTACCGTAGCACATTCGGCATTCCCTTAGCACATTCGGCATTACCTTAGCACATTCGGCATTACCTTAGCACATTCGGCATTACCTTAGCACATTCGGCATTACCTTAGCACATTCGGCATTACCTTAGCACATTCGGCATTACCTTAGCACATTCGGCATTACCTTAGCACATTCGGCATTACCTTAGCACATTCGGCATTACCTTAGCACATTCGGCATTACCTTAGCACATTCGGCATTACCTTAGCACATTCGGCATTACCTTAGCACATTCGGCATTACCTTAGCACATTCGGCATTACCTTAGCACATTCGGCATTACCTTAGCACATTCGGCATTACCTTAGCACATTCGGCATTACCTTAGCACATTCGGCATTCCCTTAGCACATTCGGCATTACCTTAGCACATTCGGCATTCCCTTAGCACATTCGGCATTACCTTACCACATTCGGCATTACCTTAGGACATTCGACATTACCTTAGCACATTCAGCATTACCTTAGCACATTCGGCATTACCTTAGCACATTCGGCATTACCTTAGCACATTCGGCATTCCCTTAGCACGACGTAAGTACAGAACGCATAATACATTTTTTTTGCAACGCCTGAAACCGTTAATTAAAGTGGGTCTGAAAGGGATAAGATAGTCTTATTATATGGCCAAAGTTTAGCTTCATAAGATGTCAGTGTAACGCGGGCAGTTGTATTGAAATGTACAGTTTCGATCACCTTTGGGAGTTCATCAACGACACAAAGCACTTAAGAGTACAGAAGTAAAACGCCGTTTATACCGCGTACTCAAGCGGCACACGTCACCAGAATGGCGTCACTAGCCAGCAACATGACGGAACGCCATTCGCCGACCAGCACCCGTTATCCTTCGCGCCAGGACGCACACGGCCAATAAGGAATCTTTCGCAACATGCAGTAGCCAACCAGATACAAGGCCTGTTCCCAGAGCTCCAAGCAGCCAATCAGTGAATGCGGGCACGCCAACAACAAATAAACCGTCACGCAATCTCGTGGAGAGTGGAGTGAAGTAGAGATGTTAGGCGAGGCTCTTAACCCTTTCATCACCACAAAAATATATATTTTGGATGCGCGCTGTACCTGAGTTGGCAAAGAATACGTTTCGTTGAGACAACCAATGAACTGCAGACGTTGTGTTTAGTGGTCGGAGATATGAACCAATCACAACGTAGTGCAGTATAGTGGTTTACGAATCATTTACCGCCAGGGAAGACCATTGAACACCGAACCTAGTGGTGTACAAGTTCTCGGTGTTAACCCCTCCCATGCAACATGTAACCAATTGTTTTCACTAGGAATTAGTAGGGGTAAGTGAAATTTCGCGAAACAATTTCAAGACAACAAGTTATACTTCAAAACACTCTATGGTCGTTTACTTTTTGACACGTGTTAACTGTCTGCACACGAATCACATAGGAGCCACGCCGATGTTGCCAAATTTTGAGTGGCCCGGTCCAATACGAAAACGCCTTCTCAAGCAGACAGCAGCCAATGGCGGTAGACAAACTGCTGCTGGGTGCTTATAGTTTTGATGTCTACCGTGTACTCATATATTTTTTCGCGAAATATCAGTAGCTCTATGAATGAGATCTTGAGAGATGACGATGGTGAAGCGAGGCGAAGAGGCTGTGTAAACGGGAGATCCCCGAGCAAACCCGCTGACCAGAGGCATGGTTCGGCGCTGTTCCGGAATGCGAAAATTGAACCCGGTTCGCCTAGGTGGGAGGCGAGTAGTCTAACCGCTACACCACCGCGGCCCCTAACCATTTCGTCTTTGTGAACTTATCTACCCTGTGCCAGTGCCTGAGCTAGTAATCATTTGGGATACTGCGACATATTACCTTGCGATAGATTGTAAACTGAATGTTGTAGTTCCCAGCCAATCACTTTCATGTAAAATCATTCTCGTACCATCCGAGGAAAGAGCATCGCTTTTTCACTAGCTCCTGTATTGAACGTTCCTCCTTTTTTTCCCCTTGAGTTTTACTGTACCTTTTTTCTGTATCTCGTTCGCTTTAGGATCGCGTCGCTTTGGACGAAGCTCGCACGAGAAAAAAACTACGTTAGTTTTCAAGATCCGTGGATCTTAACTTTTAAAATGACTGTTGTAAACTAAACTTTCTGCGAGAATGAAGTATATTTGGCGGACATGTTTACTCCTCTACTTCAGTTCATTTCATAATATATTTGAAATGCCATACAATCAACAGGTTTACGTATAAAGTGAAGTTGGTGTTCGATTTACACACATTCTAAATACGACACCATGTCGGTAAAAATTAAATATATATTTTTTTCATTTATACGTGTACATAAACTGCGCCCAACATCGAAACTAAAAGTAATTAGTAATACATATTTATCGCTGAAGTTGTTTTATTTCACAATTACTTAATTTTACCCTTCAAGTGGCATATTTGTTCTAAAAAGTTTGCTCGTGTCACGTGCAGTACAATTGAAAAACCTCAAAATTTATAAACAATTTTTAGATATTTCAGTTTTTTTTAGCTGAGTTGTCAGCCAGGTAAATGTGAGTGAAGAGATTTGGGCGGGTCTTAACAGCGAGATTTTGAGAGCCGATGAGAGTGATTGAGGTGAGTATGGGGCAGCGCCGGAATGAAAGGGTGGGGGAAACGTGAGATCCCCGAGAAAACCCGCCGACCAGTGGCATCATCCAGCACCATTCCCACTTGCGAAAATCTGGGAGTTACCCGACTGGGGATTGAACCCGGTTCGCCTTGTTGGGAGGCGAGCAGGCTACCCGCTCAGCAACCGCGGCCCCTAGTGAATATGAATTTCTTGCTTAAAAATTAGTTACTTTGCTTGACGAAAAGGAATTTAAACGATTCTAGAGTGAACATGGTTACATTTATTGTCTGTCAGAATCCTCGAGTAGTTTCCATCGTGTCACTAAAATTAAAAGACTTTGTATTTCCTGAAATTTTCGTTCTAGCAAAGACGCGTACTATCTAGGTAAACGTGTTGCACGGATAACGTGTTCGGTTTTAATATACGCTCAGGTTATCGAGTTTTCACTTTCTCTTTTATGTCTGCAACAATTTTCATCCAATTGTGTTCGCGATAAACGGTTACCCTTCCTGCGTTGATCCTTTGATGCTCTGCAGCTAAGCGGAGCGTCATAGGCCAAGCTGATGAGATAACCTACATTAAAAATCACAAACGGCGATAGCTTAATTTTTCTATACTCCGAAGCGCTTCCCTAATAATTCATTTAAATAAACACAACGCGATTAAAAATTTACACAATTAAGTTATAAACAAAATAATTTCTTCGGTTGAATATTTTGAATAATAAGATTCAAAACTTGATTAACTGACACCTTATAGACTTTTAAACAAATTAAAATTCCTTCATTAAATTATTGTAATCTCTTAAAATTCTGACGCTAACTGTGACAGTTGTTTGATTGGTATAAACACAAGAACTTTTATAATGAAACTTTTAAATATCTTTATTACTTAAGTAACATAACGCGCACGAAGTAAAAAAACTGCGCCAAGACTATTTCACTATAACACTGAAATTACCAGTAATGTATAAATAAAGTTTATAATATTATTCGACATTCATTCAATCAGCCCTCTAACCCCATTACGTGTGTATATATATATATATATATATNATATATATTGGTTTTAAATGATTCAAAGGACTGAGGAACGAGTAATTTATGTAATAAGTTTGAACCATGAAATCTGTCAAAAAATCTTAAGAACTACAGACATATAAGGCTACATTTATAGCAGAGTGGGTTTATTTCAGTGTATTGGCTCTTAATGAATCATGATTTTCATCGTATGAAAATAATTTAGAATCACCTCAGAATTCTTTATATATTTAATTTTATTTTTCAGGAGTAAAAGAAAACTTGGATAGTAGCGTTTGCTTTATCGTTTATTTATATTTTTGAAAGTGTTTCTACATGCGTTAAAAATAGCAAGGTCAGTAACGAACGAACAATATACCATAAATAGTGCTGAAACTGACTCGTTTTGCAAAATAAACATAAAATATGTCCATTCTCCTCAATAAACTCAGGGTTTGTCACATAATCAAGCGTTTCAGATTCTCAAACATGCCTAGAAAATTCCTAAATATCTCGAGATTTGCGAATGGTGTTAACATTTTCTACTGTTTAAAAATACATTAAAACGTTGTATATAAACACTATCTTCCTCTGCTAAAGTTTTGTTCCTTTACAACAATGCCAGCATTTTAAGATGCCATTGATTGTTGTTTAGTTTTGGCAGCATAGATTTGTCAGTTACTGCAGTGTTACATGTGCCCCATTACTGAGAGAGAGGTTTGTTCCAGCCAACAGAATACTTGCTTGTGTATGGCCACACATGTATTTAGTCGCCCAACCAAATATTTTGTTTAGTGAACAACACTTTAAAAGTAATAAATTTAACTTTGCTCGTCTAAAAAATACCAGCTTGAATAAACAAACCCGCTGTGTCGAGCACAAAAAAGGACACATCGGACTGTCAACAAAATGTTCCAGTTGAATCAACTGTATATATTTGTTTGGCCTCTCATTTTACTGCCCTCGTTCTAATTTACAGCTCTAGTGTTGGTAATTTCTGTGATAATTAGAGTAGCGGCAGTGATTGTTAGAGCATTTATTGATGCTTTACAATTGTATAATCTCTCCAATAAAACAAGCTCAAGAGGAAACTAAAATGTGAAAAGGTAAAACGTAATATATTTACATACACCCGTTGTTCAATACAAGAAATGTATATACACAAAAAAAACTGGTATAGGCGTGCATATGCAAATAACAGAGCATACCTTGGTTAATCTCATTGCGCTACGCCAGCGCAGCTAGATCGGTTACTGCTGCTACAATAACAGCTTATCATGATTTAAGTGAGTTTGAAGGTGGTTTTATAGTTGGCGCACGAGAGATGGGACATAGCATCTCCGAGGTAGCGATAACATTTGTATGTTCGCGTACGACCATTTCACGAGTGTACCGTGAATATCGGGAATCCGGTAAAACATCACATCTTCGACATCGCTGCGGCCAGAAAAAGATCGTGAAATAACGGGGCAAACGACGACTGACGAGAATCATTAAACGTGACAGACGTGCAACCCTTTCCAAATTGGCGCATATTGGNAAACGACGACTGACGAGAATCATTAAACGTGACAGACGTGCAACCCTTTCCAAATTGGCGCATATTGGATTTGTGTACTGCCCTGCAGGATTCATGGTGTGAGTTGCCTCCTACATACCTTCAGACATTAGTCGAGTCCATGCCACGTCAACTTGCGGCACTTCTGCGTTTTTGGAAGGGGGGGGGGACACGATATAAGGCAGGTATACCAGTTTTTTTGGCTCTTCAGTGTAATCTATTTATATACACCCGTTGTCCAATATTTGAAATGTATGTATTTAAAAGCATTCCTACTCCGTTGGTATTCACGTTAGTTGGTGTTGATAGAGACAGCGCACGGGCGCATACGATCAAGAGTCGAATCTCAGCCGGGCTTTAATTTTTTTTATAATAATCGAATTTGTTTAATTCACGTAGGGCCAAACAAATATTTAGTGGCACTAACCCAAATATCACAGTTAGGAAAACCAAATAAAAACAACAGCATAATTGGGTTCCAACAACCAAACATTTCACTGCCCTCATACAAACAATTAATTTGGTTGCACCAAACAAGCTTTGCTTGATACAACCAAACCTTTTTTCTCAGTGTAAGTATAAAATTATGAATACAAAAGTTCAAGCAATTATACCAATAGAAATCATGATGTATGTCGAGTACCCTGATGGCAAAGCGGTTTGAACGATTGACTTGTACAGCCTTGCAGTAAGTATTCCATTCATGGCAACTATGTTACAGGAGTAAACATAGATTATGCAACATAACGCATGGCCAGTAATTATCGAGAGCGGTTAATGGAGATAAAGGAAAGTGTAATTTAATTTCAATACAGTTAAATCACGCACGATCCTGCTCTTGAGCCAGTAATGTTACCTGCCACAACTTACGCATTTGCTGTAACGCATCCCGAACAAAGGAAATAAATAAAAAAAAAACTATGTTGGATAAATGTTTGTTTGTTAGTGCACAATAATGCGCTTAGAAAAAATTGTCAACCATTTTTGTTTTTGACTTCGACTGACTTCAACCCTGAATTAAGTGCCCTTTAAAACATGTTTGCAAATTAAATGTGTGAGTATTGCGTTCGTTTGCATAGGGAGGCTAAGGTGCACAATGCTCAAGGCTGTTCACAGTAAAGTGAGCGCTTTTGAGACCCTAGCTACTTTTCCTTCCAGCCATTTTTTTTCCTTTAACTACCTTTTTAAATATATATTGCCATGTGAGGAATGAATCCATGGTGAGTTCCTCCGCACTCGGAAGTTAACGCCTAAGGCTAAAATAAAATATATTTATTGACTATTATTCCAAGTGAGAGGGCTTTCAAAAGTGCTCACATTACCGTGAATGGCCTATAAATGCAGTATTCCTCTAAAGCATTTCAAAGTCTACCGAGTCTATCGTAAGGGTTGGGAACAATGGGCTATTTTGCACAAGGGATGTACCTACTCATAATTTTAATAATCAGTGAATATTATGAAATTGAACATTTTCCTAGCCGCACCGTATCCTAACCTAACACGACTAAATAAACTAACCTAGGACTGAGGGTAAAAAAATATTTGTTTTTTAGTTTAAACGAAATCCAAGAATGTTAGGTGAACAGTATGATGTGTTTATTTTTTGAGTAAATTATAATAAGTTGTTTATGGTCATTAATGACCTAAATTAATATAGAAAGTTCGTTGAAATTTTTTTTTCATTTGAAAATAACTTAACATACCAACCTCATTTTTCTAGCTGTGCACAAATGAATTCACAATAACTAATAGTTGTTAACGTGTTGGATGCAATAAATAAATGTCGCGATGCTTATTTTGCCATCAGTGTTTTAAAGCGCGCGCCTCTCTTTTCTTTTGTTCCTTTTGACATGTCGAGAAACAACATAATGCAATGGAACAGTAATTTAATAACTATGCTACCATGGGAAAGTAGTTCGTGCAGTATTTGGTTAAAATTTATCATCCTTCGGGACTATAAAATAAACATCAAAGTACACTAACTATCATTAAAATTTGCGTGCCTCTAAAAAATTGTCTCTTAACCGTATAGGTTGGTAACTAGACACATCAGTGTAGGATATAGAAACTATTTAAATTTCACGTGAGATCACATGACTATAAGTTTTACGAAGGCGCACCCGTCGCTCTTAGTGTGGTGTGTCCACAGTCCTCATAACAATGCTTGAGATGTGGCAAGCACGATACTTTACAGGCGCCATCGATGCCTCTATTATGCATTTAAACGATTAGGGCCCAAGTACTTGCAGTTTTGTTTTTGGTACTGACGAGTGTTTTATTTTATCATTAAATTTACAGGGACCTGTTTTTACGTGTGTTGTATACACGTGGGCAAGTTCTGCATTTATGCGTTTATGTAAATGTATATTCTTGCCTGCATATAGTGAATGTTTTGTCCTAATATATGCCAGTTCATCGGACTTTTACACGTATTTTATCTACAAATTATAATTTTTTATATATAATTAATATGAAGAAAAAAAGGGTAAGGGGGGATGTGCGTTGGTAATGCCTAGTAAGGAATAGTTCTCATACAAAATATTATTGCTCTGAGTGCGCACGAATGCAGTACATTGTCCGTTTAGTGTAATTTTCTAGGCTTGGTTAAGCTTTATTTGCATGATGCGGAGGAATATCCTGAAAGCAGAAGTTAAGCAGGACTTCAGAAAAGTTGGATGTAACCGTGAATGGAATATAGAAGAAGGTATACTAAGCAGCGAAGCGGCATTTTAACAAGCCCTGCAGACTCTAACCACACGAGCATGGTCCCGTGCGAATGTCTGGTATGATATGATAACTACAGTAGGTTAAAATAAAATTTTCATTTCCTGTTAGTTTTTTTGTTGTCTTTCTGTATAGTATTTAATGACAAAGACAAATGTATCTAAAATATTTTTTATTACTCAATACGAGGAAAATATTTGGGTTTTGGCTTTTTTGGACCTATTGTAAATACATCTTGCTAAAAACATTTTAAAATGAAACGAGAAATTATCTTTTCACCTACATCTTTAAGTTTTTATAAAAAATTGTTTTGGTTTATGATAAAGCAAAATTTTTATTCTTAAAAACTACGGAAACGTTTTAAATTAAATTGTAATTCGTTTGCATGACAAACGAATTTATTCTCTAAAACAATTTTAACTTCCATAAATTGGCTAACACAAGTTTCCACCAAGTGTGTGCTCACGATTTTCACATCCATAGAAGGAAAAGTACATAAACACGTGAAGGAATGCCAAAGGGAAGGCTAATTTTGCGTTGAACAACGTACTTATCATATTTTTTAATAAATTCCTGCCCTACTCCAATTTATAAGTTAATAATTTGTCAGGTACATGACGTAAGTAAAGGACAAGTAAAAAATGCGTGGATAACTTTTATTAGCGTTATTTATTGATTTGCTTTCAAATCCGTGTATGCACCCAGAATTCATTAAAATGAAAATTTTCATAATGACTGTTGGGAATTTTTTTAAAATGAGTATTTAGAATAATGCACCCCGGCATATAGGTGGCGTGTATACGTGGGGTACTTATGTATCGTGAGATCTAACTGGTATTTAAGCTGTAGGTTTACTCGTGAACAAGTAATTCCTCATGATGAACTGGATACGCTCTGAACTTGCACACTACAATTTTTTTCCCCCTCCCAAGACCATAAATTGTGTATCCATCCCGTTTAGCCCCGGGAGCGCACGCGATATGATACAGGAACGGAAGAGCACGATACTCCACGACCGAAAAGGGGGACAACCCGTTCCCCCCTTCGTGTAATCCCCGCTGCGACGAGGGTAGCTTAGCACGCCTGCGCCGGTTCCCTCCGTAATTCGCCCGACCTCCCTGCCGGAAGCTGAAGTAGTAGGAAAAAGGGGGTTCGGGGAGAGAGAGAGCGTGATGCCTCTGGCTCGCATCCTGCGCCCCTCTCTGCCCCCTCGCCTCTTGATTTACGAGCTGTTACAAATAGCCTGCTTGTTGATTGCGATCAGCGGCTACCGGGGCCGCCCGTTGCCGACTTCCATTGCTCTTGGCGAGGGGAAAACACTTTGTTGGTGGGTGGGGGACGGGGGAAGCTCGCAATAAATAACACCCTCACCTGACGCCGTGGGAGTGGGTTCTACACCACCCCATAGCTCGCCTTCGAGGGTATCACCTCCGGCGCCCGAACACGAATTCACGCGACGGGATATTTGCTTTGGTAATTATTAAGAGTTATATGAACTGAAATATTCGCGGATATTTTCTGGCACATGGTAGAATTGAATTAGCTTGCATGCTCGTGCAATGTTGGCACTTCCTTGCGAACTACGAATCAGTAATAAATACGTGTCAAAATGCAGGGCCCAAAACATTACGTCCCACGGTGACAGCAAGCGAACAATGGACAGCTGATATCCATGTTATTGTATATACGACTGCAAGTACAGGTGCATCTGCTTATGAGCAATACGTTTGTTTGTAACAGGTAAGATGACATTATCACAGACGTAGAGAAGATAAGTATACAGAGACGAAACTGTGTATTGGTCCCTTGTGGGCGACACTCACTCCTTGAACGACTGCGCGGGATTCTGGCAACGGGAATTGCCTCTGATTGGCTACTGAATGCAGTGAAAGGTCCCATGCTGGATGGGTTCTCGGCTGACGAGTCATGCGCTGATTAGGAAACGTCGTTCCAATATTTTGCCTGCCAGTACCACCATTTTGTTGGCGTACGAGACTGGTGATGACGTTTTGTGTGTCGGTGGTGAGGCGTGAGTGGATGTCTACCCAACGGCACACCTTATCGTAGTCCAACTCCTAGTAGATGGTTTAGAATTGTCCTAACCGATAAACCTGACGTGACTATAGCTGTTCTCTGTTTCTTACCTGGTGAAAGAATACGCAACGTGCATCAAAATATATAATAAACAGGGTTTTCAAATGTGCTCAGTTAAATCGTTAAAAGCCTATAACAGCTTCTATTAACTGCCATTTTGGAAGACGTTGCCTCAATTTTTTTTTTGCTGTATGCTAACATCACAAACTTTGGAACCAGTTAACGCATTATTATTAAATATGGTCGGAAAAACTGTAATGCTTAGGCTTATTTCAGTAAACATGATCCTTTTAACTAATCCTTTGAATTCTCATTAAAACTTCTTGCATATGCGTGGAGAGGAATACTCATTATTTGCTTGTTCTGAAAACAGCAAACTTGTGAATTTATTTCGTTAATGTTGCTTGAAGTGAAACCGCCTGAACGGTTGACATATATGGCAGATTTTTGCCACGAATAAAATAAGTGTTTTCCTTCACATACCTATCGGAAGTTGTTGCCCGTAAGTTTCTGGAGTTTGTTGTTAAAATCAATCCTGAACTTACGGATATGGAACCAAATACCTCTGATTGTAAAATAATTCTATAATTACGATTGATCCTACTGAATTTTTCTTTACAGAAATTATTTACGGACACGAGAAAATAACCCACCAGGGTAGGTAATTAAAATTTTTTCTGCTAATGATAATATTTAGTCAACTGAAATAGTGCAGAAGCAGCTATAATTACTCCAGTTTATTGGCAAAGAAAGATTTTTCAGCAACACGTAATAAAGTAGATTTATTATCTCATGCTTGCCTTAAATAGCCGTCACCTCTTTCACTGATGCTACGTTAAGCGCGTACCTAAATAACAGTCAATATAAAGTGTTTTAAAAGTATCAGATTTACTCAGTGAAAAACACTTCTTCTACAGTATCTGTAAATGCTGTGGCTACACATGCCATTGCCTGTAAATAAATCAAGTAATGAAACACATATTGACAAAACATGAGGAGAGACTTGAAATCACTTATTAGGTAACCACAGGCGCCGTTTTAGGAGAGGGTAGTAACTAACATTTTCAGCGCGGTATTAAAGGACTTTTAGTGAGTCAGACTCTTTCAAAATTAACATACTTCACTTAATTTACTGTATTGTCGGTACGATGTCAATAACTTCCAACTGTTTATCGATTTACATCAAAGAAATTTTTTGACTGTATTAAATGACAGGGTTAAATAAAATAATTAACTGTCTCTTACATGGGCCATTTTGGATCAAGTGCTACCTGAGAAAAGAAAATCATTTTATTTCTCAAACATTTTAAACAAATTTTTTCTTTTTCAAATTAGTTGTAAGAGAAGTGCAATGCATAACTGCAAAATGACTGGGTTTCAGCAGAACATACAAAAAATGTAGAAAATCGTGGACGATTATATTTTCTGGTGTGATTGCTTATACATCTAACGCAACAGAACTGATTTAAAACGCATGTTTTAATTTGTAGAATGTCTAGACAGTGCATGAACTTTAACAAGCCTTTTTTAACAACAATTTTAAGGAAGGTTTGTAGAAAAAGGTTTTACATGTGCATCTGTCTCATTTATTATTATTTTTAAGAGTTTACCAAAATAGAGTTATGTTTGCTTGATTTTTGGACAAAGCTGATTGACGATCACTACTGCTTTAATAAGGCCAGAAAAATGAATAGACAAAAAACTGAAAGATACGCGTTGTTTAAAAAAATTCGTACTTCACAGAAGAACTGACTGTTACAAATATCTGACCATCTGACCATTGAAGAAATTTACCCCTGCCAAATAAATTTTAAAACACGAAATCCTACTCCTTGATACACTGAATAATTAATAAGTAATTATATTTACAACACATGGGAAAGTAGGATAATCAAACACAATGGGAAACAATTTTCAGCAAAGTTCGTATTGCTTCCAATGTGATAAACCTTGTATAAATGAAAAAACTTGCTACAAAAATAAAATATCTTTGCCTCGAAATTTTTTGAAAAGTTAAAATTTTATTTTATTTTCGTAATAGCTACCCGTAGCCTTCAAGCCATGGAAAGTGGCGCCATATCGATTTGCGTCCTGGAAAGGAATTAGCTTGTCCCCGCCAAGGCCATTAGTTTTAAATAAATATTCATTTAAATCGGGTTTACTTCGCTTCGGCAAATCCCGCCACCCAAGGCCGGTAATTCGCTGCAAGAGAGAAATAATTTCAGAACACCGCGCGTACCCTAGGACGCATTTCAATCGATTTCGGACTGATTAATCAACCTCTCAACGTGAATGTTATTTAGGATGCTTAGTTTCTAAGCGGATGTAGATCCGCTCCTGAATCCATTTTAATTAACGAGCTCGGCTTGAACATCTGTGGACGTTTGCCTCGGCCACAACGCACTCCCGAGCTAGCCAATCAAATTATTCCGCTGGTCGTGGAGCAGGGGGAAGCACACGAGTTTAACTTACAAATGGAAACTCTGACATTAGCTATGACCAGCGTTACGTTAATGTCACAGTTTTTCTTCAATAATTGATTTTGCTATGTTAAGATCTTAACTACTACAGCATATCCATATATCTTATCGTACACACGTGATATTCCGCGTTAAGTAACTCTAAACAACAAAACATAAAAGTTAAAATTGAAAAATATTTTTTATAAAATATTATTTACTATTAAAATTTTAAAATAAATTCTCTTACAAAATATTTTATGCTGTCAAGTTCAGTTTTCTTACACATAACTGCTAAGTAAATTTCCGTACGCTCTTACGATGCTAAAATTTATTGCTCCATTCCTAAGTGTATGTATTTATGAACGTTAAAATGTATTAAAATCAGTTTTGGTATAATATTTTCGAAAAGAACATATGTGTATTGTATAGAGAACATTTTTGTGTTTATTATTGTTTCGTAAAATTACAGGGTTATTTGAACTGCCGTTATCGCGATTTGTGGATGAAATTGGCTGGAAAGACGATAGAGAATTTACTACATTCAATTATAATAATAGTTGATTTCATGGATACGTATAATTTCATTATTTTCCTTATCGAACTGATTAACATTATCGTATATATTGATGATTGGATATTAAACAGTTCAGTTAAAGGATTTATACTTGAAAATGGAGGTATGATATTTTAACTTTTGAGTTAACTATACATTTATTTAGTTATTTGAATACACGATCGTCAAAATGAAACGACTAGGCATATTGAAAATGGCATTAATACGTTATTATTGGTGACATCATTTGCAACAAATAATGTTGCACTGGCACATTCTCTATTAAAAATTATCTAAATGCGTTGTTTAACAACTCCAGATGCCTGATAAGAACAAACAGTCTGTAATAACGACCACATCTTGGTAGACTGTTGCGTCATCGGTAGAGAAACTTGATGAAAACTTCCAAAATGAGAATGGAGAAACCAAGTTACAAAAATGTTACGAATAATTAAGAAATATATCACGTGCGTGAAATACCTAAGATAACCGCAGCTTAGCACATCATCAAAGAATACTTAAAATGTTCGGAAATAACACAAATTTTTCATGATATTATTTGAAACCAAAACCCATAGCTAGGGCCAGTGACTTTTCACGTAAAAATCGGAGCACACAGTAGACTTCAATACTATATGGACACATCAGCTGTTGTTATACCTCCATTGGCTGCTGGTACCATGTCCGTCTTTGACCAAGCCTCTCAGGACTAAGTAACTCCGACACTGAACCTTCGCGATTCGTGCGCAAGCGGTTAACACTGGCCAAAACCTTTTTTAGCGAATCAAAGATGCTGGACGACCCTACAGTGCTTTGGACTGTATCTTGTCTCGAAATCTTATCGCGAAATATCACTGTCCCTACCCATAGCAGTTAACGAGGCCCGAAACTGACTCAGACCCAGCGTATTCTCGCACGCGAAGGTAATTTCTGGTCCGTGCTACACGCTGCGGAGCTCAACGACCAATCATATTGCCTGATTCGCAAGACGTCCCACTGGTCTATATCGTAATTGGTTAATATAACTGTAGCCGTGCTATAGCCTACACAGCTCATTGGCTTTGTCAAAGAAAGCGGCGTTGCATCGACTTCAGTACAGTATGGATCATAATTTATTTTTCTTTTGTTTTTAACACCTGAGATCGTAAACTAAAGTGGGGTTGGAAAGAGTTAGATGACATTAATGCTTAGTTTCCCATCTTAGCAGCTCTGAAACAATAATTAACACAAGGTGAGTGCAAAGCGTTAAGAGGCCTCCCGAATGAATGTTTTTAACGCCTCAAGGTCACATCCNAATCAAAGATGCTGGACGACCCTACAGTGCTTTGGACTGTATCTTGTCTCGAAATCTTATCGCGAAATATCACTGCCCCTACCCATAGCAGTTAACGAGGCCCGAAACTGATATTTCCATTGAGAACACGTATCTTACCATCTTACGTTAGCAGCTTAGCCCACACAGACCCAGCGTATTCTCGCACGCGAAGGTAATTTCTGGTCCGTGCTTCACGCTGCGGAGCTCAACGACCAATCATATTGCCTGATTCGCAAGACGTCCCACTGGTCTATATCGTAATTGGTTAATATAACTGTAGCCGTGCTATAGCCTACACAGCTCATTGGCTTTGACAAAGAAAGCGGCGTTGCATCGACTTCAGTACAGTATGGATCATAATTTATTTTTCTTTTGTTTTTAACACCTGAGATCGTAAACTAAAGTGGGGTTGGAAAGAGTTAGATGACATTAATGCTTAGTTTCCCATCTTAGCAGCTCTGAAACGATAATTAACACAAGGTGAGTGCAAAGCGTTAAGAGGCCTCCCGAATGAATGTTTTTAACGCCTCAAGGTCACATCCNATAATTAACACAAGGTGAGTGCAAAGCGTTAAGAGGCCTCCCGAATGAATGTTTTTAACGCCTCAAGGTCACATCCGGAGAGAGAGAGAGAGAGAAGCCGTAAGGAAGTACTGCCATGGCGAAGGAAAATATCACGAACCAGCTTCGCGTCTATTCTGTTTGCTCAGAATTTCAAGAGGTTACCATTGCCTTTTAATACTATAGCCTGTTCAGAAAACATGCAGCATGTTCTCTATAGTTGAAAACACTGTTTTNGTTACCATTGCCTTTTAATACTATAGCCTGTTCAGAAAACATGCAGCATGTTCTCTATAGTTGAAAACACTGTTTTGCAGAAGTATTTGTATCGTAAACAGAGGGATATTTACTGCGTTTTTTATTCTGCCTTCGATACTTTTCAACAACCATATTTATACTTTAATAACCAAATTTNTTACCATTGGTTTTTAATACTATAGCCTGTTCAGAAAACATGCAGCATGTTCTCTATAGTTGAAAACACTGTTTTACAGAAGTATTTGTATCGTAAACAAAGGGATATTTACTGCGTTTTTTATTCTGCCTTCGATACTTTTCAACAACCATATTTATACTTTAATAACCAAATTTNAGGGATATTTACTGCGTTTTTTATTCTGCCTTCGATACTTTTCAACAACCATATTTATACTTTAATAACCAAATTTATAAATCGTCAAAAAAATCAGTATTTTCATTTCTATCCTAAAAAGGATTTACATTGAAATAATCAATATTTTTAAAAATTAAAAATACGTAAATGTTTACAATGAGAGCTATATGACAACTAGGCAAGCCCCTTGCAGTTAGAGTATAGGGTTGAACATAATAATAGTTTTGGTAAATTCTCAACATTTCGTTGTGAGCTATTAGAATTGTTTTAATGTTCGTCTTTAATATTCACAGTATTAACTCCCGATGGCTCAATATGTGATGGTTTCGATATTCATTTCAGTCATTTCTGGAGCAAATGTTAAGTGATTTCACGAACAACCACTATTTTTAAATAAATTCCATATGTATTTACGTTTATGCTGATCAAATGCTGGTGTTTGAGTGTCTGGATTTAATTACGATTGCACTCATGTGAGATAATTTTATTTATTGAGATTACGTTGTATTAAAGAGCTTAAGTTATCCTAACCGCACGAAAATTATTATATGTTTACGCATACGGAAAATAATTGTGCCATCTAAATCACTTGCTCGCGAGAACAACCACACAAGAATGCTATAGCCCGCACGCTGATGAACGTTCACGCTTGCATTCCGCTCGAGGGGAAGAGATAAATATGTTAAAACCTATTTGCTCCCGAACGCAAGGGGCATCCCATTTGTTTCTACAACCGGCCGCCATATTTCCCAAGTTTATTATGTTATTCCGCGGGGAATTCGCTGCCTCNTTTACTGGTCCCGCGGTAGCACTGAAGGCTACTGTCGACATTCTCCAGGACAGGCAAAGCGATAACGAAGCGAACAGCAGCGCGGGAATGAAAAAAAAATGCATGCGTGATTTGTTGCTGCTGGAACAAGAAGGGAGGGTAAAATAAAGAGTCCAAGAATGCCGTAAACATTTAGTTTGTATCCGATGCCGTGAATGCGCGTTCATAACATTTCCGAATGCTCCACCCTCTCACCGGTTTACATATTTGCACGCTATTCCGCTTTTTTTTTTTCCTTCAAAGAGCCTTGCTTTGTTTTTTCAAATGTTGACTTGCTGCTCTGACACGTTCCAAAGAAGAAAAAAAAATCGGCTGTAACTCAGGCCACATTAGAATCGACAGATCTTGACAGAACAGCCTGTCCTCGCGATTTTTTATATAAACGTATTTACAGTTTTCATATTAGATTTCCGCCTGCAAACAGCAAAATGACGAATCAACAAGAAGTCACCACACCGTAACAAAGATTATTATAACGTTCAAATTATACTCATGAATATGCAATTAATATTTCTGCTACCAAGACTTATCTTGTGATAAATAAATTTTTTTTCACAAGTAACTTATTTATTATTACATAAAATCATTTTTTTCAAGAGCCTTAAAACAAATATTTCTTACATAAAAACTTTGATAGTATTTTGGAGATAGTTACCTGCAATGTTAAGAGTGTGTTTTAAGAACTTACTTTTTTAGGAGTAGGCTGTATTATATTATATACTTTAACTGTAAAAACATAGGCTTCAAGTCATGCGCGAGAAACAAGTTATATCAACTGCATCTGAACTGAAACGTACCAAACTGAAAATTACAATATGACGAACGGGTAAATTCAAGCAGTAAATTAAAAAATTCACTCATTCTATTTTCAGGTAGAAATATATTTTGAAATAATACTTAGACCTTTGTGCACTGAGCAGGAACTACAGTTTGTAATACGTGACCAATACACCTTCAAATATGTTTAAATATGGAGATGTAACACGCATTTGCATTTAAAATATGTGATAAAATTATAACGTAAATATTTACAAAAAAAAAAACCAAGGAATGCATAAGAAATAATAAATTACTCCTAGATAACACCCAACATTTTAACTGCACGTATTCCTTTCAAATTACTGAGTTATATATTTTCTAAATCACTAACTACTTTTGCGATTATTAAAATAAGTGTTCGAGTACCAAAATCTCATTCACAAATGTAATCATAAGAGAACCATTGCAACAAAATAACAGGCAAAATATTTAAAGGATGGTAAAAGTAATTCTTGTAAGCAATTTAAACACGTAATAGTAAAATCTGATCGACCAATAAAAACACACATTTTATTAATTTTAACTTTTACTTAATAATTGAAACAAAAAACTTTCTTGTTTACAAAATAATGAGTTCAGTTGAGAGATTTTGGCGGCTCTACACATGGTGGTCTTGAGAACCCATGAGGGGGAAATGAGGTGAGAATAGAGGAACGTTGGAATGCAAGGTCAGGGGAGGCGGGAGATCGCCAAGAAAACCCGCCGACCAGTGGCGTCGTCCGGCATGATTCCCACTCACTTGCGAAGGACCGGGAGTGGTCCGGCCGGGGATTGAACCCGGTTCCCTTTGGTCCGAGGTGAGTAAGCTAACCGCTCAGGCTCCACGGCCCCTTTTTGATACTTGATATGATTAGGTATTAAAAAAAATAAACTCACTGTTTTCAACATTAGACGAATAAGTTTATTTTACCCACTTCCTATAAATAAAAACGTATGCTGTGAAATTCAATGCTGTGGATGTTTGAAAAAAAACATAAATATCATTATGTTTTGCAAGGCGAAATTTTGTTGGCAGGGAGAAAAATAAACTTCGGTAGACTACAACATGTAGACAGGAAGAAGAAACAGAGATATTTAGTAATCATGAATATGCTTGTTTATTTGAAATATATCTATTGGTGGTCATTATATAGTTAATTGGCAGTAAGGGTATTCCTTGTCGTTCAGAGTAAAACATTTTGCTGCGACTGCGAAAACTACAGCCGTTATATCCTGCCTGTGCGCTGACGTATTGGAAGTGGCCAACTCTGGTTGTGGCCACGACGCCATATTTGTCAGTGTTCGTATCTTTGCTGTAGCTGACAAAGGGATTCACGAGGGAGGTATTATTTAAAAAAAAAATTGGGGATGAATCACGTGATCGCTTCATTCCAGGGAAGTAAACGTTACACGTGAATGATTCCTGAAAATTAAGTTCCCAAGAGGTGAAGTGTTCAGGCCTTGGCACGTGGGACACTTCTTATATCAGGGGAAAGCCTTCAACATGGAGTTATGTGAAACTGATGTAACACACGGGAATTACAGAAATTATTTCATTATTCACAAAAGTTTACCTAACACTTTTAATTTAATTTTAAGACCTGAAAATACATTTCTTCCGTCGTTACCAACTTAACTCGGTGCACGCCAGTCAGAGTGCAAGTTAAAATACACGCTGGTAGGAGCAATGACATTTTCCAAATGTTGATATCTATAGCGCTCAAATAAACGTGAACCGCCTATAGTATAATTTACTGGTTTTACGAAGCGTTGGTTTTCTTGTGCATAGGACCAGTGACTTTTCGCGTAGAAATCGGAGCACACAGTAGACTTCAATACTATATACACACCTCAGCTATTGTTATACCTCCATTGGATGCTGGTGCCGTGTCCGTCTTTGACCATGCCACTCAGGACTAAGTAACTCCGACACTGAACATTCGTGATTCGTGCGCAAACTGTTAACACGAGCCAGAACATTTTTTAGCCAATCAAATAAGCTGGACGACTCTGCAGTGCTTTGGACTGTATCTTGTCTTGCATATAAATACAGAAAGTCTAAGTTAAATCAAAAAACGCGGATTCCCAACATCTCGCAACGCAGTTCAAGCGTCAATAGGGCGGGCATTTCAAAGTTGTCTGACGTGCAAACGACTTGTAAGGTTGCGGGGTAGGACCTCTGTGTACATTCGAGGTGGTACCAAAGTGCCTTCCTTTTACCGTAGCGTGAACCCAGCCACTCGTCTCTCTGCCGGTGTGCGAAGCTTCTGCCCGGCTGCGGTGTCCAGGTTTCAACGGGCACTCGAGGCACGTGACCCTTTCCCAGCTGTTGAAACCCTCCCCCAACGACATTACAACCTCGCCCTGCCAACACCGCCGCTGTGCCCCGAGAGAAACGTTACACTACCCTCGCCACTCTAGCATCAGCTATAGTATAGTCGCGGCTTCTTTACACTTTTCGAAACAAACATTTCAAAAATCACGTTTGGTTGTTTGCTAAATATGTCACCCATCACACGCGTTTCATACATCTGTCAACATAAATGTACCTTATTTTGCTTAAATTGAACTTTTACTTATATTCCCTATATAAATTATAATACTTCATTTATAATTAATGTGAATTAGAACAGTGAGAAAATAGGTACGTTGGTAGTGCCTAGTAAGAAATAGTTCTTATGCAAAATATTATTGCACTGAGTGCGCACGAATGCGCTGTGTCTTCCCTTTGGTGTGATTTTATATACCCAGTTAAGCTTTGTCTGCATGAGGCGTAAGAATATCCTGGAAGTAGAACTAAGTACGGCTTCAGAAAAGTTGGAAGTAACCAAGAATTGACTATATCGCTTTCCCGCAGTAGCTTTTGTACACAGGGCGTTTCATTCGTTCTCGGCCCCGTAGGCCTATTTCGTGGAAGATTTTTGCATGTGGTTATCGGCAGTTTAACGGTGTAATAAATTGTCGCCGGCACTCCTTTATATTGAATACGTTTTCCAGTGCGCGTGAACGATAAACGCGCGCTTCTCCATTGAGTACCGACTCTGACTGTACTGTAACAAACACGAACAGCTGTGTCACAAAGGTGATGACAAGAATTCAGACTGAAATAGCACGTCCGTACGAGTGGAATTTAACGGCAGAATCGTCCAAACGCACGAAAATGCCCACGTAAGTATTAGAGACACTATGGGGCCATCTCCAATGGCATCGCCATGCTTCCCAACACCAAGCTAAGTCGATAGCATATCTCATTACATTATGACAAATAGTCTCATATTCATGAGTGAATATCTGGGGCCGAGTGCAAGAGGCAAGAGAAACATCCTGTACATATGGAAATTTACGTCAGCTCTTAGCACATTATTTCCTTTCGCGTGAATAGTTCAACAAACTTACGGTATCCGTTGACTTATCTACACAAGTTCCCAACTTACAGAAGCAA
>NQII01001539.1:114254-153059 GCA_002778355.1 Clitarchus hookeri
GGAACGACGAGGCAGCCCGGAGAAATAATGTTTGTTCACTGCGCGTCCCAGCGGTATTGGGGCAATTTCCTTTCTTGTCCGCGTCTCTGCTCCAGCAGCCGTGCTACTGTTTTTCTTCCGGGCGCATCTGCAACAAGTTGTGTTTTCTCCCTCCTACCCCCCGCCTAGCTAATCCCCCCCTGTCCTTAACCACCTTACGACTGGAAATTGTCTTCCGTGCAGCGTACACTAAGAGGAGGGTTTGTTCCAGCCAACTAAATACTTGTTTTTATATGGTCCGAAATATATTTAGTTGTCCCAACAAAAAAATTTTGTTGGGTGAAAAAAACNAGCTAATCCCCCCCTGTCCTTAACCACCTTACGACTGGAAATTGTCTTCCGTGCAGCGTACACTAAGAGGAGGGTTTGTTCCAGCCAACTAAATACTGGTTTTTATATGGTCCGAAATATATTTAGTTGTCCCAACAAAAAAATTTTGTTGGGTGAAAAAAAAATATTTATGTTAATCTAAAAAAAATATTCTCTTGAATAAACAAAACCTCTATGCCGGGCCTAAAAGAACGTAGACTNACCACCTTACGACTGGAAATTGTCTTCCGTGCAGCGTACACTAAGAGGAGGGTTTGTTCCAGCCAACTAAATACTTGTTTTTATATGGTCCGAAATATATTTAGTTGTCCCAACAAAAAAATTTTGTTGGGTGAAAAAAACATATTTATGTTAATCTAAAAAAAATATTCTCTTGAATAAACAAAACCTCTATGCCGGGCCTAAAAGAACGTAGACTNATATTTATGTTAATCTAAAAAAAATATTCTCTTGAATAAACAAAACCTCTATGCCGGGCCTAAAAGAACGTAGACTGTCAAAAAGCAATATTTGGCTGAATCAACTTTTATATATTGGTTTGCCGCTCATTTGATTGCCTTCGTACGAAAATACAGCTCAAAAGTTTGTTTGTATTATTTGTGATAATTACGATAGTAATGACGTTTGTTAGTCCATGTGTTGATGGTAAATATTGGTATGAACCTTCTGTTAAAACAAGTTCAACAGGAAACTAGAAAGTAGAGCTGTTAAACTTAAAATATTTTTACGCACGTTGTCCAGTATTTGAATTTTATTTGTACAGAAATCATTTGAACATCACAAGCAGCCACTTTAGCTGAGCTTGCCAGAGCGTAGCGCTCCCACGAAAACACTTTAGCTTCGAAGCTCAGTCGGGTTTTGGGTTTTTAATACTAACCGAAACTGCCTAATGTACGCAGAGCCAAATAAATCTTCAGTTTGGAAACCAAATTGACAAGAACAACAAAATAATTTCGTTTCGGCAAAAAAGGAATTTCCTTGCTTCTATACAAACAATTACAATTTTTTTGCGCCAAACGAACTTTGTTTGATTCAACAAAACCTTTTTCTCATTGTGTGCGAAGGAATAAAACCGTTGACAGACGCAAATTGGTTGGCGGCCACACTCTATATTAGTTCGCTGAGAACCACGTGGTCTTGGAAACCAAATGTCTGTACCCGAACAATGTCGGTACATGAATGAGTGATGCGAGGGAGGGAGCCGTCGAGACCCGGTGCTCGCAGCTGTGCGTACGGAGGTTGTTTTTGGCCACTGCTGCACACTGTGACGTTCAATTCCCAGTGACATTCCCTGCGAATATTTTATTCACAAGTTAGAAAAAAATTGTTCTCTGGGTTTGCCCTTTCTTGGAATTTTCTTCACTGGTTGACAGAGATGTGCAACTTCAACTATGGTTTCTACGTTTCTAGCCATAACTTATCTCCCGCGTCCGTGAGGATGGGGTACCGACAAACCGTTAACGGCGGAGGAAACGGTAGCAGCCGGTAGTAAGCCAGCAGCCAATGGCAACGTCAGCTATGTTTCCCCACACGCGAAAACCCCGTTTGTCCACGTAAGAAATCGAAGCACGTTCTGGTGGTGGAAGGCGATTGTTCTGAGTACGGCAATACCCCCCCTGTCCACATGGGAACAAAAGTCACACGGGCCTATAGAATGTTAGCGATAAACTGAGCACTTTTGAAAGACCTGCTTAAGAACTACTTGAATGCACATCGTGTATTCTTCCGCCTTACGTAAAATTAACATTTCAATGGGGCTGATCACTTTATTCATGCGTCGGTCAAGAGAAACTAGGAAATTGTTAGAAAAATAACTGTTTTGCAAATTCGGCTTTTTGTAATTTAGTGCCTTCTATAATAATTTTTTTGGAAAATTTCTAAAAAAAACAGCTGCGACTATATTGTGAAATAAATTGGTAAATCATTAATTTGGAACTCTTTCAGATTCGTACCTAAGGGTTTCGCCCACATACTAAAGACGAGGTAGACCGATCTCGCTGGCTGCGCCCAACCAATCTCTGTGTCCCAACAATGAACTGCTTTTCTGCGAACACGTCTAGCGAAAAACGACTATCAAATCTGAGGTTAGAACACTGATTAGTAAACAATTTCTCTGAGATGTATGTATATTTTCTCTAACCAATTTATAATGCAATTAGATTATTTTCAAATTTTTGAAAGTATTTATTCATACAAAAGAGTTTTTCTTTTGAAAATTGAGGTATAAACACAGGCGTTCAACACTGTTGACCGTGTTACGTTGACAGATGTGTTTCTTTTGGTGTAGGTCAGTGTTGGGTACATGCGCAGAAGACGAACACGTTCTCCGCCTCATCTTTAGTCTGTGGTTTCNTTTTGGTGTAGGTCAGTGTTGGGTACATGCGCAGAAGACGAACACGTTCTCCGCCTCATCTTTAGTCTGTGGTTTGATCCGCCTGCAGTTGTTTTGCACGATCGAGACCTCGAAACCCACGAGCTGCAATGCGAACTTTTGCTCACTCATCACTTACTTCATCGCCTCTGCGCGTAAGGCGCTCCTCAACTTTAATGCTGTATTTCCGTCGGGTGACTCTCCTGAACGGGAATTCAAGCGGTGACCCTATATTTTTACTGCACGATAATACCACTGAAAAGTAAAAAAAACTGGTACACCTGCCTTATATCGTGTGGCCCCCCCCCTTCCCGAGCCCGCAGAATTGCCGCAAAACGACGTGGCATGGACTCGAATAATGTCTGAAGGTATGCAGGAGGCAATTCACACCATGAATCCTGCAGGGCAGTACACAAATCCAATCTGCGCCAATTTGAGAAAGGGTTGCACGTCTGTCACGTTTAATGATCTTCGTCAGTCGTCGTTTGTCCCGTTCTTCCACGATTTTTTCCGGCCGTAGAGATGTCGAAGATGTGATGTTTTACCGGATTCCCGATATTCACGGTAAACTCGTGAAATGGTCGTACGCGAACATCCAAATGTTATCGCTACCTCAGAGATGCTATGTCCCATCTCTCGTGCGCCGACTGTAACACCACGTTCAAACTCACTTAAATCTTGATAACCTGCCATTGTAGCAGCAGTAACCGATCTAGCTGCCGACCGCATCGCGTTACTCTGATTGGTTCCATACCTCTGTTATTTGCATACGCACGCCTAAACCAGTTTTTTTGGTCCTTCAGTGTGAATACAAAAGTAAAATGTGAGTCTATGTAAAAATGACTGAATATTCTGAATAATCCTTTCACGGTTACTTCGCACTTTACTGATGCCCTGCTAAAGTTCTACTTCCAGGATATTCCTCCGCCTCGTGCAAACTAAGCTTGACTAAGTCCAGAAAATTACACTTAAGGACGACGCACCAAATTCGTGGGCACTCAGATGTAATTATATTTTGCATAATGACTATTTCTTTCTAGGCGCTACCAAAATACATGTTTTCTCGCTGTTATCCTTCATATTAATTAAACATGAGTTATAAATTTTATAAATAAAATACACGTGAAACTTCAATTTAACGAAAAATAAGATCCTTTCATGTTAGCAGAGGTACAACATGCTTGTGCTAGTTGGCATATTTAGGAAATAACTGATTCTGTTGCTAAAACTGATTCTGAAAACACTTGTCTTAACTATTTACTTGCAAAAAAAAAATCTTTGGAGCTTAAAACAGAACCGGAATATAGTTTTTGGGGCTACAAAACGTTTCATAAATGGTTTTCATGTTTAGACGTCACTGGAAAAATTTCCAGGGGTTTTTTAATCACCAGTTTTCTACCGAACTTTTGCAGTGCTCTTCACCCGCCAGCCTGCCGGAACCCTTAAGGACACGCACCCTCAGGACAACGAGAGGGACGGATCAGTTCGATGTCGGCGTTTAGTGTCAGATTCCAGGAGAATTTTATTTATTTTTCATGGCGTCGTCGTGCTGCAGAATCCATTAACAGTTCATTTCGTAAACATTGCAACTGAGCCCTTTTTCAAAGCAACACTGTGGCTGGTGAGGAGCTGTTAAACAATTGTTTAACAACGGGCACGCCAAACGCAATCTTGCTTTATGGGTGTGATATACGTGAATTTGTACTACACTCAATGCCCTACCTGATTAATCTAAATGTATAGTTGGTCAAGGTTACAAATAACCAGCGGGTTAAGAAGTAAACATATTATTTCGTTTTACACACCTTCCGATTCAGGATATTAACTTAACGAGCGGAGATATATGAAATTTCATAACAATTAACTACCCTGCCATTTCCTTGTGTTGCCACCGTAGACCTAAGATCAGGTAGACCGATTTTTCGTATTCTGCGCGTGTACCCAACTTTGAACTACCCCAAACAATACAGCGGTCAGAGTCACAAGGCCAACACTGATCGACTTTGGACTACCCCAACCAATACAGCTGTCAGAGTCACAAGGCCAACAGTGATCGACTTTGGACTACCCCAACCAATACAGCTGTCAGAGTCACAAGGCCAACAGTGATCGACTTTGGACTACCCCAACCAATACAGCTGTCAGAGTCACAAGGCCAACAGTGATCGACTTTGGACTACCCCAACCAATACAGCTGTCAGAGTCACAAGGCCAACAGTGATCGACTTTGGACTACCCCAACCAATACAGCTGTCAGAGTCACAAGGCCAACAGTGATCGACTTTGGACTACCCCAACCAATACAGCTGTCAGAGTCACAAGGCCAACAGTGATCGACTTTGGACTACCCCAACCAATACAGCTGTCAGAGTCACAAGGCCAACAGTGATCGACTTTGGACTACCCCAACCAATACAGCTGTCAGAGTCACAAGGCCAACAGTGATCGACTTTGGACTACCCCAACCAATACAGCTGTCAGAGTCACAAGGCCAACAGTGATCGACTTTGGACTACCCCAACCAATACAGCTGTCAGAGTCACAAGGCCAACAGTGATCGACTTTGGACTACCCCAACCAATACAGCTGTCAGAGTTACAAGGCCAACACTGATCGACTTTGGACTACCCCAACCAATACAGCGGTCAGAGTCACAAGACCAACAGTGATTGACTTTGGACTACCCCAACTAATACAGCTGTCAGAGTTACAAGGCAAACACTGATCGACTTTGGACTACCCCAACCAATACAGCGGTCAGAGTCACAAGGCCAACACTGATCGACTTTGGACTACCCCAACCAATACAGCTGTCAGAGTCACAAGGCCAACAGTGATCGACTTTGGACTACCCCAACCAATACAGCTGTCAGAGTTACAAGGCCAACACTGATCGACTTTGGACTACCCCAACCAATACAGCGGTCAGAGTCACAAGACCAACAGTGATTGACTTTGGACTACCCCAACTAATACAGCTGTCAGAGTTACAAGGCAAACACTGATCGACTTTGGACTACCCCAACCAATACAGCGGTCAGAGTCACAAGACCAACAGTGATTGACTTTGGACTACCCCAACTAATACAGCTGTCAGAGTCACTAGGCCAACACTGATATACTTTTTTTTACGTCTTAATATTCAACATGCAAGCCCTTTTATATGAATGAAATACTTTCACAATCTGAATTTTTATCAAACAGCATTACAATTTGATTAGATGTAGTTAAGAAACATCTCAAAGCACTTGTTTACTAAATACTACGACAACCTCAAATCTTATCTACGATGTTAATGATAGTCGTATTGGCAGAGAAACAGTTCAGTGTTGGGACACAGAGACTGGTTTTGCTCACAGACTGGTTTTGCGCACAGACTGGTTTTGCGCACAGACTAATGATGAGGTAGATTGATCTCCCTGGCTGCGCACAACCAGTTTCCGTGTCCCGACACTGAACTGCATTCCTGCCAACACGACTTGCAAAGAGGGCGTGGATTGGATTTGGGCTTAGAACACTGATTAGTAGAGACCTGAAAAATTCGCGAGTTCAATGACCTGCAGACTAGACTCTACTATCTTATTTACTAACATGCCGATATAAACTGCACATTAGTTGTCTGCTGTCGCAGTGGAAGGCGACGATTGGGCCACCGTTCCCCAGGAGGGGTCAAACACCGTGTGGACCAATGGCTAAGGTTATATAAACACACGTGTTTTAATTCTAGCTTGTCCCGAAATGAATCCGCAAATTCTTCAGGTCTCTACTGATTAGTGATAAGTAGGGACACCTGATTTCCGCCAAAATAATTCATGACCAGTTGTATTTCGTGACACTTTAGCTCAGATCCGCGTTCGTGGTTGTATGGTTTCCTTGGTAACGCGTGCTAAGTGTCTGCGCGCCAATCACGGACGTACAGTACTGGAGTTGCCTAATTCTGATTGGTCAATCAAGTGGGATAAAAGTATTCTCACAAAGACACGCCACCAATAAGCGAAAGAAAACTACTGTACGGTCCGTAGGGTGTTTAAATATAGCGTGTGCTGAGATATTTTCGCGAAATTCGGGTGTCCTTAGTGATAAGTAACCACGTGATTTGAGATGTATGTATACTTCTTCCTTTAACCAATCTGTAATGCAGTTTGATTATATAAAATTTTTTAAAAGAATTTTATTTATATAAAATAATTTTTTTTTAAAATATAGATCTAAACAATTGCGTTGATCTTTTTTGACCACGTGACTTTGACAGCATTGTTTCTTTGGGGTAAGTCAATGTTGGGTAAATGCGCAGAAGACAAATAATTGGTCTATCTCATCTTTAGTATATGGTTTTCATGCACAGAAGACAAATAACCGGTCTATCTCATCTTTAGTCTATGGTTTTGCGCAGCTAGCGTGATCACGCTACCCGATATTCACTCTACGGTTGCGACGGAAAACAACATCGAAGATATTATCTTCTATGCGGCAGCCGTGACCGAACCAACGACGTCCTGACTGGGAGACAGAAACGGTAACCCAAGATTAAAAAAAAACACCTTCAATTGCTAATTTAACGGCTGCGTTTACACCAAGCTAATTTTTCCAAACAGCGCTTGAGTCGATTCGCAAAGACGGAGTTCAGATTCACGTAATTCACGACAGAGATTAGTAAGAAAAATTCTAGTTACGTCTGGAAGATGCCTAACAAATTTAAAATAAGGTAAAGAAAGACACTTGTCATAAAATTCAAAGTTCGGTGCGCATCCTCTCCAAATTATACATAAAAATATCCTGTTATTAAGTTTTGGTCCACTATTTAAATAAAGTCACGGCAAATTTGAAGCAATAACTAGTATCACACATCCAGGCAACCACGGTTCATATTTAAGGCACTGGCAAAAAAACTAGGAAAAATATTGGACATAGCAGAAAAATTATCCGGTTTGATGCTTGGAGCTGTTGCGATGGAAGAATCACTGGATACAGAATAACGCTGCCCTAATTTATTGACGTTTCGTGTACCGTGGCTTTAGCCTTAGTGGTTGGTTTTCAACCCCTTGGCGTACACGTTAATTTTCCATTTCAGGTGTTGCAAAAGAAAAAAAATAATTATCGAGCGAAAAGTACTTGGAAATTTCTTTTCAACAACTGACACGTCAGAACAGGATTTCAGCGGATCAGTGGCGCAAGAAGGAACCAATCGTAAATTAGTTCGTGTGTGAGCTGCAGCCAGGAGCATTGCCCAGTTAAAGGAGCGGTTCGGATTGGTGCTAGCATCTGGACTTGCACAGCACCGACCATTATTTCACCTGTTTTGCAGCATTTAAGACATTAACGAGTAAACTCGGGGATGATATGTTAAGAGGTCAAGCGAAGGCAATACACGGTAATGATTATTTCTCTTTTAGAGCCAAGCGTAGGTGCCCTTTTATAATACTGTGCAGGGGCCGCGGTGGTTGAGCGGTTAGCCTGCTCGCCTCCCACTAAGGCGAACCGGGTTCGATACCCGACCGGGTCCCTCCCGGATTTCCCCACGCGGGAATCATTCCGGACGATGCCGCTGGTCGGCGAATTTTCAGGGGGATCTCCCGTTTCCCGTATCCGTATTCTGGTGCTGCTCCATAAACAAGGCCTCGCTGTTAACAGCCGCCCCAATCACTCACAATACTGCGCAGGTTCTCTAACGGAAACTGCAGCGTAAAAAATTAAACGTGTTCTATCGGCCATATTAAATGCCCAACACCTGCGACCATCTTGGCAGTTGTTCCCATGGTCGTCAATGCATGTGCGCATGTTTAGGTATTGTTCAGTCATGGTTACTTCCAACTTTACTAAAGCCCTGCTAGAGGTGTAGTTCCAGGATATTCCTCCGCCCCGCGCAGACAATGCTTAACCGACTCTAGAAAATTACACTAAGCTCAGTGCAGTCATATTTTGCATAACGAGTATTTCTTCCTAGGCATGACCAACACACCTATTTTGTCCCTGCCTGTTTCTATTCGTATTAATTATCAATGAAATACCATATTTTATATATAAAATATATGAAAATTTTCAATTTAACCAAAAATAAGATACCTTAATGTTGACACAATTATATAACTATTGTGACACATGGCATATTTAGGAAACAAGCAAACACGTCATATAAGGGGTGATTTTTCAAATGTTTGATTCAAAAAGTGTGAAGAAACCGCTAATGAGCTATAAATAGGGCCAGTGACATTTCGCGTAAAAATCGGAGCACACAGTAGACTTCAATACTATATACACACCTCAGCTGTTGTTATACCTCCATTGGCTGCTGGTGCCGTGTCCGTCTTTGACCAAGCCACTCAAGACCAAGTAACTCCGAAACTGAACCTTCGGGATTCGTGCGCAAACGGTTAACACTGGCCAGAACATTTTTTTTTTGCCAATCAAAGAAGCTGGACGACCCTACAGTGCTTCGGACTGTATCTTGTCTCGAAATATTTTCGCGAAGTATCACTGCCCCTTACTATAAGGTGACGTGAGAAGCGAGGGCTGGACCCAAGACGACAGAGACGGGACTGCAAGGGAGTTATTAAAAACACCGCACTGCGGGGGAAGTTATTCCAGGCTCGTGTCCCACGGCCGCTAACTATCTTTCAGGCTTACGGTGCTCGTGAATCACGTCGCTTTCTTGACGCTCTCCACACGTCGCTACTCGCGCTTTCCAGTCGAGGCAAGGCAAAAAAAAACTACACCGCTGTTTGTTTAACTAAGCAGAATTATTTACCTCCCTCCCCCCAACCCCCTTTTAAAAACCAGACCACTACGTATCCTGTACTTACACCCCCGGCTTTGCGATCGTCACTTTGAATTTTACGTGTCGCGGAAAAGCACACAGTGTGCATACAAGCAGTTCTCAAGCAGGGTTTTTTAAAAGGGCTCCGTTTACCGCGAACATCGTATATCACAAGACATCCCTGCGTCGCTTCCTAGGAGGCCGAGAAACAGCGGCGTGTGGTGGCGTGTTGCAAGGTAAGCTGGCGTTAGCTGTGTGCTGTACCCTGCTGCTTACTAGTTCACACTTCCTGCAGTGAAACGTAACTCAGCAGCTGACGCCACAGGACGCGTGTAACGGGTCCCCCTTGCTACTCGCTGGTCGGGATGCACGCAGTCTCCCTAGGTTGCGCTGTGTGTAGCCTCGTGGCCGCCACGAGACGTGACGGATACCCGGGGATACGAGCGTCGTCACTCGCGGACGGAGAAGTGGCGAGTGCAGGGGCAGTCGCTGTATCCGCGCGGGAGAAACAGCTGCCCGCGTGCGCGCGCCGGCCGAATGTTTGTTGACGTTGGTCGCTCAGCGGAAATACTGGGCCACGTGTTGGCAACACTCCCAGCCGAAATGCTTCTTGCCGTCTTCCTCCACCTATAATCTACTGACAACAGCAGTCAGATATGTTTCATATTGCAACAAAACAATTTTTAGACCGTTACAAATGGCCTAGTGCGTGTCGAAGTACGCGAGGACGGTCAGAGGCCGTAATAAAACTAAAACTATATTCAATGGGATAAAAATACCGTACATGTTATTTACGGTATACAAATGTGTATCCCTATTTACGACGACCGAGCGAGGTGACGTAGCGGCGACTCACTGGACTCGCATTTGCGAGGGCACGGGTTCGATTCCCGGTCCGGCCATTCTGATTTCGGTTTTCCGAGGCCGATTCCTTACCATTCCTCCCCCCCCCCAAACCCTCGCCTTTGATCAATTTGCTCCGTCTTTAATGACCTCGCTGTCGACGAGGCGTTAAGTCCAACGACCTACCCACTGTATTTCACAACGTACTATTCTTATCAGAGAGCCCAATCATAAGCTAATCTAAATAAAGATTAACCTCTTGACGTTTAACCGCGAGTACACTCTCTCACGTCTGGCATTTTTTGGAACAGGTGAAATCAGGCTGGCTGCTGCACGAGTCCAGAAGCTAACTCCTATATGGACATTTCGCACGGTCAGTTGCTTCTTGTGCCATGCATGTACCGAAACCAATTTCCATTGTTTCCGAAGTGTCAGTTGCTGTGCGAAATTCATGAGTACTTTTCACGTGATAAATCCCTTCTTCCGCGACACCTGGAACGAAAAAAAAAATAATGTGTAAGTTGAGGGGCTAAAGCCATAATCACAGTATATCATGTTACATTTACCGATACAAGATCGAAGTTCACTGCCTTCAATTTACACCATCTACTATCTTGTAGAGTCCATCCAGCCTCTGGATTCTCAGTCTTTGGTCTCCTGAAGCTCACATACTGCACTCGCTGCGCGGTGCGTCGTAGCTCGACGCTTCCTAACTTGCCTGCAAATCCACACGCACCCGCACAAACAGACGTACAAGGCTGTCGTAACACACCGCGGCTTTCGCAAATAAAGTAACAGAATATTCTACACTCGAAAGAACGTTAAGAAAACGTCTTTCCCCTTCAGTTCAATCATTATTACTACAGACCTGAAAAATTCGCGAATTCATTTTGGAAAAGCTAGAATGCAAGACACGTGCGTTTATATAATTTCCACCGTTGGTCCACACGGTGTTTGACGCATCCTGGAGAACGCTGGCCCAATCGCTGCCTTCCACGGTCGCAGCAGACAACCAATGAGCAGGTGATATCTGCATATTGTCCATACGACTGTGCCGTCTAGCGTATAGGTCATTGAACTCGCGAATTTTTCAGGTCTCTAATTATTACTCACTTCCGCGTCATTTCTAAACACGTATACTTTTGTATTTATTCTTACCTCAGAAGGCACAAAACCTGTTAGCTCGTTAGCAGTTTCTTCGCACTTTCTGAATCAAACATTTGAAAAATCACTCCATGAATGACGTGTTTGCTTGTTTCCTAAACATGCCACGTATCACAAGCCTTTTATACTTGTGAACATTAAGGTATCTTATTTGTGGTTAAATTAAACGTCTACATATATTTAATATATACAACATATATGGTAATACACATTGACTTCACAACTTCACGTGATTTCTGGTCAATGCAAACGTTTTTCCCAGACATATTACAAATACATATCTTGTAACGCCACTGAAAAACAAAGTTTTCAAGGGATATTATAGTATTTTTTTTACAAAGGTTTGTAAATTTACAGAGAATTTCTCAGTATATTTGCAATATAATTTTTGTTCAGAGTTAAAGTCGCTAAAAAAGGTTCTAAATAGTTTAAACCAGTGGAGATGGCTTTACAGGATATCAGCGTAGCTCATTGACTAAAGCAATATGTGAATTTCGCTAACATGAAAGTTCGCCGTATGCCTTAATAGGGACCAGCTTCGTAACGTGGTAAGTAGCTGATACTTGTGAACAGTGACGGTCTCGTATATTGCAACCACTTTAATAAAATTATAAAGCATGAATGCTGTTCCACATACAACTTAGTTTTTTTTCATGTATAAAATGCGCATTTATTTCCCAATCATGAAACACTTTTGCGTGACGAAATGCTTACTGTCCGTTTGCCAGCGTAAATTAATTTTTAGTAATACTTTGAAACCGCAATACCAGCGATTTGCTGAAAAAGAGTAACGAGTATTGCGATTGGCCCCTTGAAGTGTCGTTTACTGCGTGTCGGCAGGAATCTACATATTTTATTAGATATCGAATTTATTGCGTGAATAGCGGTAACCATCAGCGCCTACTTTTCATTTAATAAGTTTATATCACGTACAAAATATCGCAGCCTCTATATAAAGCGTTAGTGTATAAAAAGAGTTTAATTTACACGACATGAATACGAAAATCGCCGCAAGGTACCGGTTCTTAGATTATTCAATCGGCGTTTACTCTTTAAAAGATCCATAACTGAATTTAAGTGAATTTTTATGATTCGGGATTAGAGAGCAGATTACGCCGGAGTTTTTTTCGAATACGCTAAATTTGAACCGAAGATTCTCAGCATTGAATTGGGTAGTGAATGGTAGATCATAACTGGCATTTGCTTTGATTGAGGATAGGAAATTATACTCTCAATTCGATCAGCTGGAATCGATCCTAAGACCTCTCGAATGCGAATCATTTACGCACTGTCATTGGACGAAATAACCGTAAATGTATTTTATATAGTTTTCTTTCTATTTTTTAATGCATAAAAGTGTAAGATTCGGTATATTTGTATGATATCTATTTTTCTAATAATTCCAAATTTCACTTGACCGACGCATTCATAAAGTGACGAGGTCCACGGCAACTTTATTTCACTTATGGCGTAAGAATACACAATATTCATACAAGTAGATCGTAAGCAGGGCTTTCAAAAGTGCAGCTCAGTTTGCCGTGAACTACATTATAATCCGTGCCAATGCTCTAGGTTGTGAGTGGTTCATATTAGCGTGTATCGAACTGTTTCTTATGCGTAACAGTCAAAACGATAACTTTAATAATGCACGAAAGTGTTCATTCATTTGCACGTACGGGCAGAAATATTCCGTTGACGCTGCGCTCGAACCCGATTGCAGAACTGTTCAGTGCCAGCAACAGGACCTTGTTACAATTCAGATTGTTGCGAGAGCAATACACACGTCGGGAGTTGTGGAGTGGGAGGTACTGTCTGTTTCGTAGTAGGATCACTGTGCTCTGCTGCACAGTAACAAGTACACTCACAGGCAGGAATACAACGAACAGCGCAACATACAATGTCCCTTGAATCTATTTGACTAAGATAATTAACGCTTGTAACTGTGCTGTTGTGTGGGTACCTGAAAAAGCAAACCTCCAGAATACCAGATCCACTGTGTGCAGTCATTCCCTGCAAAGCGAACTTATACATAAAACTCAGTAGAATGAAACTCTCTTCTGCTGCAGTAACTTGCTTCACAAACACACTATCATCCTTAGCAACATCGCAATCAAAAGAACCAATATTCCTGAAAACAGGTCTTGAAAAATATATTTTCTTATGACAACGTGCCCGCCTCATGGCACTGTGCAAACTTATTAAGTTCACAAATAATTTTACACAACTGCTCCCGAAAAAACTTTTAACTACTACTTCCCTCGGTGCACTTAGAAAATACGTAATGCAAATAAGCAGTACGCACGCACCGGAAGCTTCGCGTACCACGGGGCTGGGAGCGTACAAGCCACGCGAGGGCCGGAAGCGGATGCGACTTTTTGAACGCCCCAGTTCCTCCGCTAGCAGAGAAGTCGATCAAGAAAGAGGTGGTACTTTGTTCCGCCGAGCCCCTGTCACTGCCAAATTTCTCCCGTCAAACTGCTTTCAATAAGTTTTGTCAAATAAAGTTGGACAGTTGTGACGTCATCGAAACGTCAGAAACGCCGCCGTTTGTCTGGAGAAGTCTGATGGCTCCAGTTTCCATAAAAAATTTAAAGATTGGACTGGTTCTGAACTTTCTTTGATGTTTTGACAGGCTCAGCCAATCAGAATCGCCAATTACAAAAATGTACGTCACGGGACTTTTAAATAACGAACAACGGCTGGAAACGGAATAAGTTTATGGAGCTTAATTAATTAACGTGGAAGCTGTTTGATCATGAATGCTTTTTTAAGTGAATATTGCACATAATATTAAGAAGTCAGAGGCCTCAAATTTTGTTGTGCAAGGAAAATTTGTGATAAATAAAATTTCAACGTAGTAAAGATGTGAAAATAATTCACATTCGTTATATTTCTCCCTGTGATGTGCTGCATGGAAACACAACGGCACTAAGCCTATCTCACTTTGAAAATAATTTTTAAATAAATTTTAATATTAGGTTCTCTCAGCAAAAAAAAAAAAAAAAAAAAAAANGTAACACATTTTCATACACATTCAAGATTACTTGATCAAATTTTTTGGATGAAAAAATTTTATGGCCATATTCCGTCTTTAAATTTTATTGTCAAATATATTTGAAGGCGAAAGCCGAGCGTACACTGTAAAACCACTTCCTTAGCCGGAACACAGGATTTATTACCGTAAAGGAAACGTTGTTTAAATATGAACCACTGCAACGTAGGCTCGCCACAACAATAATTTTTGTTTGGCCTGTACATAGTAATGAAAAATGAAAACCTTGCATTGTCGTTACAATAGTTCATCATACGTCTTTGTGGTGATGTCAGTTACACTATAAAGAAAATTTGTACTCTGGTAAACTAAAGTGATTACTGATTAGTAGGGGCAGTGATATTTCGCGAAAAGATTTCGAGACAAGATACAGTCCAAAGCACTGTAGGGTCGTCCAGCTTCTTTGATTAGCTAAAAAAATGTTCTGGTCCGTCTTAACCGTTTGCGCACAAATCACAAAGGTTCCGTGTCAGAGTTACTTAGTCCTGAGTGGCTTGGTGAAAGACGGACACGGCACCAGCAGCCAATGGAGGTATAACAACAGCTGAGGTGTGCATATAGTATTGAAGTCTACTGTGTGCTCCGATTTGCACGCGAAAAGTCACTGGCCCTACTGATTAGTAAACAAGGGACAAGTAACGAAACTTTCAAATTTTATTCACTTAAAAGAATAAAAATACCAGGACGGCTCCAAGACTCGAGCCGAACCCGCAACCCCACTGTCACAGGCTAACGCCCGTACCCCACGACAACTCTATCTTACTTTCGCTCGGGTTACTTCAGATCGGTAGATTACTTCAGGCAGTAACATGCGCCAGACTATGCCCACCTCTTGGGAAGAACTGAGGTTAGTGATTTGGAGAATCAATGCACATCATAATGAGGTGATACGTTTAAAGGAGAACTGCACTTGCTCATTTGTAGTTTAACAACTGTTTGCGTCGGCACAACGTTACGTACTGTGAACCACAACGTGAGACAGAAAACCTGGAATATCGCCAAAACGTTACCTTTGTTACGAAGAAACTTGTCTTTGCCGTGAACAAAAACAGTTCAATGAATGTAGGTTTCTTGGCCATAAAGGACGGTAATTTTGCCACAAAACAAAAACCTGTAAAGGAAACATTTTTTTACAGCGATCTCAGCTTTCTCTAGCATTCTCTTTCAATTAGTGCAATATTGTGTTACTGTAAACAAAATAACCTCAAAGAAAACTGTGAATCAATTTTTTTTAGAGTCTAGCGGAGTTAACGATATTTAGATAAGTAGGTAACCACTAAACTTCGTGCCATGACAACATACACCTCGGTTATTTATTTCCACGATGTCAATACTCGGAAAACTGAAAAAAATATCGACCCCCATGTCATGTTTAATGAAAATAATAAAAACTATTCTGGACATATATAACATTGAAACCTTTGTCAAATGTGTTTACATATCTTAGCAAACATTACACCTTTTATTTCAAACAACCAGGGCTGATGCTGCAGCAGTACAACGTCATGCTCATCGATAGGGGCAGTGATATTTAGAGAAAAGATTTCAAGACAAAATACGGCCCAAAGCAATGTAGGGTCATCCAGCTTCTTTGATCGGCTAAAAAATGTTCTGGCCCGTGTTAACAGTTTGCGCACAAATCACAAAGGTTCAGTGTCGGGGTTACTTAGTCCTGAGTGGCTTGGTCAAAGACGTACACGGCACCAGCAGCCAGTGGAGGTATAACAACAGCTGAGGTGTGTTTATAGTATTGAAGTCTACTGTGTGCTCCGATTTTTACTCCAAAAGTCGTTGGCTCTACTCATCGATATTAAAATTTCTACGGGGTCTCTGCCTTATTAAAATTTCGATTTTGAATTGAAACGCAACTAAATAATCGTGCGCATATACCTACTCATTAGTTGTTATTTGTCTTTGAAGTAATTTTAAGGATACAAATATAAGGTAAGGGATACATTTCAACTTTTGTAATTAGACTCGTTTAATTTTAGCTGAAACCAAAATAATCCAATCAACCCCGAGTAATGATAATGCCCTTTGCCGGTTTTCTTGTTACTGGCTAGGATATTAAAAACGTGTGGCTCAAAATATATTTTTGCCAACTGCAAAGATCTAGTCGCTTTTTCTGCTGAAAATGAAGTCTTTATTTATGGCAGATAATTACCTCATTTGGTTTCCACTGTTTCCACAGGAAAAGTGTGTATTTAGTATTCTTGCGTCATGCTAGTTGTTTATTCGTTATTTACGAATTCCAGCAGTGGAAATTTACGGAAATTCTCAGAAAAATTATTCTTATTGCAAAGATTCGTGTTAATTTGTCTGGCTTAGGCGCTTTAGCTAAGACGTTCATCAGTTCTGCTTATCAGAGTTGTTATCTTCGACACCAAAGAATGGCGGGGAATTTTTAGTTTCCTCATCTTCTCTTACTCTTTTTAAATGCGAAGCACGCAAACACACCCGGAAAAAAATTTAAAACTTGGGAGTGAAGGAGGCGTCTTCAGAAAGTAGTGCTTTATGTGGAGCGACGAAAATTTCTGGCACGTGCTACTTTGTGGTAAAATTAAGAAGTTTTGTGTGGCCGGATTACCGCTATGGTATATAGTGTACTCCAAAGTAAGAATTAATGAACAAATTATTTTCAAAGGAATTAAACTGAACATTTTTGATGTATTTTTGAAATGGCTATACTGGTGGTGTCAGACAATGTTCAAAAAACCATATTTTTATTATTAAGTTAGAATTAAACTTTCTACAAAAAAAGAAACAGGTGTCTCAACCAACATGCCCTAGCGGACAACCATTGCAAAGTATGAAAAACGAAATATTATAAATACTAAAGCACTACTTACTTGGCACGTAGTTTGGTCTCCTGATATTACGAAGAAATCCTCCTCACCGGTGCATCGGCATGATTTTCGTGAAAAGGACTTCGCTGCCTGATGTTCAAACAAGTTTTTATATTAAACCTTTCCTCCCCACACAGTTCTCAATCAGATTATGCGTGAGCCGTACTTTGTTGGAAAGTCTTATTGATAAAGTTTGGTTTTACGAAAATGTTGTTTAAAGATTGTATATAGATGTTAAGAAACTTAAGTTTCAACGAAGTTAGTTTAATAGTTTTTACTATAGAGCTAGACATTTCAGATAGCGGCTAGGAAAACAAGAATCACAGGGTTTTAAGGCAGAATTACCTATTGAAAATTAACTAAAATTGCATAATACATAGTTGATTAAAGGGTGGAGGGGCGGGGTTATACTAGGTTAGGGAAGGTTTGGTAATGTTAGGTTATAGGTTAAGTTAGGCTAGGTTATGTTAGGTTAGGTTCGGTAAGGTTGGGTTAAAGGTTAAGTTTGGTTACCTTAGATTAGGCAAGGTACTAATTAATAAATTCAAAAGACACAACACGGATAATGTGGTTTGAAATCAGTTGATTGTAATACTAAATATCAGTACACAAGTATAAATGCATAATACATACACACATACTGTTAATTCAGAACTCATTACAAACATTCACATTTATCAACAAACAACATAAATTTTCTTTAAATTAATTAACCACCACATAACATAAATAACAGCATGCCCACAATACTACTGCACAATTAAAACCTGCGACCTCAAGTGATTCCGGAAAACAAGTGCGAAGGCAGCTCTTCAAGATATTTATCCTCATCTTCTTCTTTCTCTGAGGGACGAGGAACATCGCGATTTTCAGAATAAGAAGGCACAGCTTCAACAGGATGTTCAACACCAGATGGGCCGGCAACCGGAAATACTTCCGAAACTGGGCCGTCAAGCATGTCTGATATCGAAATAGATACACTATTAGACTAGTTGTTTAGTTGAGTAGTTACAGCAGCCGAGTGCAATCCGGCGAGAGCTGCTCCGCGTGTGCTTATTGCCTGTGGGGAAAATGTAAGTCCCGCAGCGCGGTATTTAACAGCGCAATACCAGAGAGCGGTGTTATCTGTTTGGTTTGCACAGCGCCAGCAGTGTCACGTGGTTTCCCTCCCTCCAGCGGCGTCAGTTCCGGGAGATACCTCCCCTACATTACCTCCCTCGGTTCCCTTCCTCAGAACTGCGCAAAAAATTTTTTTTCTCTCTCAACTTTACTATATTAGATGTCTATGCGCTGGACCCCTCCGTTGGATACGAACCTGGGCACTGTAGACAATATCGGCTATTCACGGTAAAGTAAGCACTTTTTGAAGCCCTCTCATTTGTAATAATACTCAATAAATATATTTCATTGTAACCTTAGACGTTAACGTTCGAGTCCGGTGAAATACAGACGTTGTGTTTATTACTGACATGACAATATTTATTTTTAAAAAGTTATGGAAGGATAAAAAAAATGGCTGATAAGGAAAAAAAAAAGTAACAAGGGACTTAAAAGGGCTCGTTTGACCGTGAAGAGTGTATAGGAACGTAGCGAGCAGCAGCTGGGATAATGTCCCCACGAGGCGCCGATATGTCTGTCAGCGACGTAATCTCGTGGACACGGGGGGCAATGCCCTTCGTAACGAGAGTAGGACGCAGTCGAATCTGACATGCAAATACGGAGCCACGTCCAACAGGTGGTAGGCCTGGGGGAGGGAAAAATATCCCACGGTCACAAGTGCGCATTATCCTATGGTGGCGAAATGCAGGGGAGTTGACTCGGTAACCCAGTACACTGATGGATTACCTACGATCCGTCGGCACGCAAGTAGGAAGTCAACCGGGCCGCTGACATGCGAACTGAGTTGCAGCGACATGAACACGCTACTGAATTACTTCCGCGTGAAGTACTTTGCATTGCCTATAGAACAATTAGTGATATTTTGGACTACACGTCTAGCTAAAACACGCTTGACGTGCCAAGTGAACATGAATGAATACGCGGTTATGACATCACTTTACTGAATTAATTCCTCATTAAGTGCCGCACACGTGCTAACAAAAATTCGGTGCATTGACTGTGAAATAACTAGCGATAATTTATAATCGTACGTCTAGATAAAATACGCTATATAAGCTAAGACAACATGAATGAGTACGCTGGCATAAATAACCGCAGGGTCGAAAACAATTTACCATCAGATATGATTATATATATATATATATATATATATATATATATACACACACTCCCTAACTAAGACTTAGCCTTCCTTTATACGTTTCCCGGGAGCACTTTGAACTCAATCAATGGTGACAAAAATTCCCTGCCGCCATTTGCATGTATTTTAATGTACGCGCGGAGTGGCGTGCTGCCCTGCAGGAACGTTGGCAGCAGTGTATAGAAAAATGCATTCCATATCTTAACGTAGATTAAAAAGTGTAATTTTTAAATTTGTAGAACTGAATATATTCAACCCGTTCACTCCCGAATGCATAAACATGTTCAAGTGTTGCCATTATTTAATTTTTGTTTGGCGTGTGCTTTACTTGGATCGGGCGTGCTTCTTGTAACCGGCAAAATATGTACTACAGTCCAATCACGATTGCTTCCAAATTTTCTTAATTCCTGCTAAAGTTCTACTTCCCTTATATTCCTCCGCCTCATGCAAACAAAGCTTAACCAAATCTAGAATATCACACCAGAGGGACAACGCACCGCAATCGTGCGCACTCTGTATAATGATATCTCTCTGTCATTATTCAAATTTGTTATAAACGAAATATTATAATTTATAATTAAAGTATAATTAAAAGTTTAATTTAATAAAAAGAGGATGTTTTATATTGCTTGTAACACATGCACATCTAGGAAACTATTAAAGACATGCATACATGGGGTGAACTTTCAAAGATTTTATTCAAAATGCGAAGAAACCTCGAATAGACTCGTTTGGCCAGTGACTTTTCGCGTGAAAATCGGACAACACAAGTAGACTTCAATACTATATACACACCTCAGCTGTTGTTATACCTCCATTGGCTGCTGGTGCCGTGTCCGTCTTTGACCAAGCCACCCAGATCTAAGTAACTCCGACACTGAACCTTCGTGATTCGTGCGCAAACGGTTAACACTGGCCAGAACATTTTTTAGCCAATCTAAGAAGCTGGACGACCCTACAGTGTTTTGAACTGTATCTTGTCTCGAAATCTTTTCACGAAATATCACTGCCCCTAACTATACGTGTCTGTTGATATCAGTATTAATCATTAACCAATGAGAGGTGTAGAAACTTTAACAACTCGTAATACTGGCAAGGGAAACGTCCGAAAACACCAGCCCACTGATTCATTGCCGTGTACACAGCCAAACATCACCGTACAAAAAATGCTGGTAATCTCCCTAAACTGCAATGTGAAGTTCTTAACCTATGCATTGTATGGTTAAATTACCATGCATCAGGTTGCGAATATAGGAACGATACTATGCAAAGTTGGGAATGTACCTACGCATTTGACTCTTTCCTGAGCAAATGCAGGAACGTTACCATGCGTGTATGAGTAAAAACTTTGTTGTGCGCACTTTCTTACTTTATACGTATACCCTTGTATGTGGTAAATTTGTGAATAATTTCTTACAGTGTAAATATATATTTCATGTGCAACATATCCTCAATCGTGAACACTGGAATTGAACGGTTTAGTTTATTTTCTATTCGTTTTATGCCCAAAAAAGTACGAATCGGCATTTTACTAACATGTGTACATTTCTAAACCACTTCACAGCTTCATCACGTGATCGACGGCATGAAAAATACGAACGGGTCCATCGAGGTATTAATATGTTACGTACGGCGGAAGAACACGAAAGGGATTAAAATACCCCACGAACTGTTAAAAATTGCAGTGTAATTACGGGAATTTTTTCACGGAAATTAACAGTAAATATACGGAAACGCAGTCCGCGGTGACGAAAAACTGAGCCGAGCTCCGTAAATTCAAAATACGGAAAGTACCCGTATTTCCTATAGTTTCGGGTTTCGGGAACGAACAATGCTGAGCATACGCGAAACTTTTTTCACCACAGTAGCCATACAATTATGGTTTTCTGCGGCAGTTAGGATTTTCCACGCCAAGTAGACCTATTTATTCGATCATCAAAAAGTAACAACAGGCATTAGTAATATTTAGCGACACTTAAAACACAGAAACATAAAGAGAAATTGAAACAGTTGCATATGTAACTACTATATAAATATCAAAGTTGCATCAGAAGTTGTCACAAGGAACTCGTAGTCGAGTGGATAGAGTTGTGATCTTCTGACTCGGGCTCAAATATTGCTCAGGTAGGCAATAATTTTGTTTAAATTGTTATTTTGTGGAGAGTACAACACCCGCAAAAATAAAAATAAGGATTTCTTCCTTACTTATTTGTTAGAACTGAAAATACAGGAATATAACTATCAAATTTAGGGAGAGGTTCCGTGAATTCACGGAAATTCTGTGAAATTTACGGAAAGGCTGGTTTTAAATAAAATGTATTCTAAATTTTACGAAGAGTTTACGGGGACAGCGCTGGGAAAAATATTTAACCAGCACTTTTCTGCAAATTGGAGGAAAATTTTTTTTATCAGTGTACAAGCTTTAAGCAATACTCAGACAACGTCGCACAGACTCTGATCATGGAGTGGATAACAACACAGAGACGAAACGGCAAGGCGGTTCCTCTGATGTTGGTGCACCCATTCTCTGATTGGCTGGAGCGTGAGGCTCTGGGAACGGGCCTTGTGTCCGATTGGCTACTTCATGTCGCAAAAGGTTCCTTATTGGGAGGCCTGGCTGCTGGCGAGTCAGCGACTACGCCGCGTTGTCAAACTCGGTGGCCTCCTAATCAATTCAGTTCAATTGTCTTCCTAGTTGTCACATGGGTTTCATTGTAAGCTGTTGCGTCTATCATTAATAAAAACAAAAGCTATGGAATATTTGAATGGAATAATTTTTTCAGCGCAGAAATGATAGACGATATTTTTTGCAATTTATAAATTTAATTATTGATATAGTACATTCCCTGTTTCTTCGGTAGTTTTGAAACGGACCTTTGAAAAATCACCCTAGGCGTAACATGTCATCCTGTTGTTTCAATAACTTGTATGCCACAAATATATAATATCATAATTAACTTTAAAGTACTGTATTCTTGAATGAGTGAAACTTCAACTTAGTGTCTTCTATAACTTGTAGAATTTATTTCGTATTAAATACGAATTAAAAACAGCGAGAGTACCGATGTGTAGGCAATGGCTAGTAAGAAATAGTTCACCGATAAATATTGTTTTAACATAGTTTTATAAAATGCTATTTGTAAATTAAACGTTGCCTATATATATTTGAATTTTTAGGTAGCACCGAAGGAAACACATTTCATTGTTACAGTTAAAAATATCAGCGCAAATTACCGTTGCGTAGGCCCTATAGACATGGTGTTTTTTTTTCCATCAGAGGAGAAAATTCAATAGGCGAAGCGGAGATTGTTGTGCCCGCTCTCTCTCTATCTCTTTCTCTCTCTCTCTCACACACTTTCTCTCGGGAAGTTTCGCACAGTGCCTGTAGCAGCAGAAAAATTATACATGTTTTCAATTTAAGCATACTTCATACTTTTTACAGCAAAAATAATTATTTTTTAATTTGTAATTTACAACTGAAACGAGATTTTATTGTTTGACGGCGGGACGGTTTCAAATCCGAAGTTGGCAGAAGTGGCGACTGGCGCTGCCGACATGACACGGCGTGTTTCTGAACGAAGCGTCAAGTTCGTACACGTGTTTTTTTTAAACCTACCTAGGCAAGTTACGATGTTGTGATAAATATATTTTTCTACGGCAGGAATAAATATACTCTAAAGTGCGTCGTGACCGCTGTGTGTGTGAAAGAGTATTGTTACCTTGAGGTTACATTGGACCAGTGTGTGTGTGTGTGTGTGTGTGATGGCAAATATCGGATGGGTGAAATTTATACGTTTAAACCGTGAACTGTTTTTAATACTAAATTAATTGTTTGAAATACACGTCTGTTTATCACAATTGTAATCTTGCCCTAGGTGTTTGAAACACAATTGTGCAACGTGGTTACGTTTCTGTGATTTTAATGTTTGCCACAACCCCAACAAAATACTGAGTCCAGCAAGATAAATTAAAATAAATAATGACATAAACCTAGAAAAACAGTAAGTATCAATGCATATAAATATGAGGGGAATAAAAGTTACGGTAGGCCTATTTGTGTGCATGTTTACCGCTATCTTTTAAGTTTGTCGTTGGTACGTAAAATAAATAAGCGACACGAGTTGCGTCCTTGATTTACTGTGTCTTTTTGTTGAACTGGTTGTCCCTTCGTTTTAATTTTCATTCCAACTGAGACCGTACTTTTAACTGAATAACCCAACACATATTAATAACAAGAGGTTCAATACATTTCTTTCCCCCGCAGTTTTAACAGCGTTAAACACAATCGCTGCAAAATATTAACGTTTATTATGTGTAATGCGCTATGTTGTGTATAACCAATATATTAACAATGTAAAATAATATCCGTAAGAACTATCGTCAATAGAGACATTGTTAAAAAAGTCATAAAGTTGACCTAGATATGGTTATAGGCCTAAATTGTGGACATTCTTATGAAATGGTTTTGGAAATATTACTAAATTCTCTGAACAGCTGGAAAGAGCAAACAAGGATTTGACAGTTAAAACGTAGTCACATGGCGGTGTTTAAGTTTATATGTAGCGGAGGGATAGGAAGTCGGTAACTAAAAGTACAACTTCAGCAGGGCTTCAGAAGAGTGTGAAGTAACCTGTGTATGACCTGTACACACATGTATGGCGGTATATAGACCTCTGTTTACGAGACTCATTCTTCTGTAGGCTCGATCTTTTCTAGACAGATTGCTGTGTATTAAAACCCTATGGTCACCGAGAAAACCAAATACGCGCGAAATTTGTCTATACTATTTCCAATCGCCATCGCAATGCGCGCTTACAGCCGGACGTGAATTTGAGGAGTTTAACAGCGCTGTCTCGATAGCCGACGAGGGTGAAGCGAGCATGGAGCAGCGCCGGAATGAAAGGGCGGGGGAAACGGGAGATCCCCGAGAAAACCTCCGACCTACGGCATCGTCCGGTACGATTCCCACATGCGGAAATCCGGGAGCCACCCCGCCGGGAATCGAACCCGGTTCGCCTAGGCAGATGATATGCGAGCAGTCTAACCACTACACCACCGCGTCCCCTCAAACTAAATGTGAATCAATGTCTTGGAGTAGGGGTATTTACCGCATTTGAGAAGAAACCACCATTCAATCACTGACTTTCAGTGACTGATTTTTCAGCAATATCGCTGAAAACCAATCATTGCATAGCACTCGTAAGCTCTTGCAAAACTTGTATATATATATATATATATATATATATAATATTATATATATAGACACTTATTTAAATCAGGGACTCAAAATTCCAAACCAGTTTATTGAAGAAAAAAACCATTGTGTGCAAATAAAGGGCAGCTACATTTTAATTTAATTCGTTGCTGAGATGTAAATATTGGCTCAATTTGCAATTAAGGATCCAATACCTCACGTGAAATAGCATTGTCCTGTGCTAAAATTAAGTCATTTTAGTTCCCTATGTATTTATGACGGAAATCATATGGTCTCTGATGTGAAGTCAATATTTGGAAAACTTTGAAGTGTTCTTGAAATTCTGTAACAAGGTCAGTTTAAAAATATAAAATAAAGACTAAATAATATTTTTCTCCTTATTTATTTGACTTCTTACGTAGTATGGTTAGATTCATCAAATAATTTAAGATGTACTTTCTTGCATTTTTCTTTCGGTACAGGAATTTTTTCCCTCTAGGAAATCAGGAAACACATTAGCCTATTATTCTCTTATAACAGAGAAAAAGCTCGCATCGTGGCGGATGTTGGGGGCGGACAATATTGGCGTCTAAATCGCCGAAGGCATTCGGGTCAACTTGCTCTGACAGAAACTGACTCGAGCCGAATCATGTTTCCTTCAAGAGAAATGTCTTAGACTCTCCACCGGTTTCCTCTAGAAATGACCTTCCATATCGCACAAAGTGGTAATAATAAACCCTCTTTTGTCAAAAATTCCTAATATTTTATTCTTTATGAAACTAACTTTTTTTGTATTCACTGTAAAGTACTTCTGGCGAGATTTCCTTGTGTTCAGTTCATGCCGATAAATCACGGGTATGTCAAAAAGGATTCCTAGATAAATTGACGTACCAGGTGGCATATTTAATCTGAAAATAGGAATTTTGGCTTTATTTGGTATTCGTATACACCCTTACCACAATTTTCAATGTTTTGAAGCACGCAAACTTGTTTGCGAAAAATGAGGCAAAGGAGTTAAAAAAAAAATATTTTTTTAAAAGTTATATTTGTATTCTCACAGAGAATAAACAATAGCAAGTTCCTGATTCCTGACTGCGTGAATTTGTTAAACAAAATGTTTGCTAAGTACGTTCAATGCTTTTTTTTCTGAATAATTGGATTTATTATTTTGAGTGTTAGAAACAATAAAGCTGTAATCGTGACATGTGATTAAGCAGATATGGAAAATTACTTTCTTTTTTGCTGTAAATTACATCACAGGTAAAATTTTAAACGATGAATAGGACCGTTATTATTTTGTAACGTTTACAAAACACGAACAACTATTCTTCGCACTATATTTGTGCTGTGTACATGAACTCTAATCCGGGCGAATATTACTGATACTGTTTGGTTTTCACAACCACTTTAGTTTCACCTCGGTAATGAAATTTCCGTCGCAATCTCGTGGCTCCATCGCCGCACGTGACCGGATTTGGCCAGCGTACGAGATGTCTATGCTCGAAACACACTGATTGTACTTGCAATGAAACTGCAGATTGGTGAAGCCTTCGCACATTTTTGAAATTAAAAATACTTATTTTCCCGACGTACGACACCCTCCCTGCTTAACATATGCACGATTAGCTGATTCTTATCAGGCGATAAGAACTAATTACGAATTGTTTTAAATCTGGCATTTACATTATTTGATGGTGAACGGCGGATTAGGGAGGGGAAGAAACGGTGTTAAAAACCAAAGGTGTTAAAATGATAAAAAAAATCTAAAATTACATCCTAAAAGTTATGCAAATTACGGTCTCAGCCCGGACTCCTTATCAGAATCTCAGGAAAAAAGAAAAGATTTAGAAAATGTTAAGGGCTATGATAACCAAAACTTTAATTATTTTATATTTGTATGAAATAACGTTCAACTTGTAGACATTAATTCCAAGTACTATTCCCTCCCATAAAAAAATTTAGACCTCATATTTTTTACACAGTGTTATGTAAAAATCACAGTTTTAGTATTAATGAAACGTACAAATAAAAAATGTTCTCACCAAAATTATATGAATTCACTTTAAAAACGATACAGTGAGGAACCTCAAGAAATCTTTAAAACCATGCTATGGAATGTTTTTTATATTATTTAAAATTGCTTAAAATATAGTTTTTGTATTATTCTATACATAGCACTGTATGAATTAAAAAAAAATTGATTTTCTAAGTATACCTTACAACGTTTTGTGAAAAGACCTTTCGGTCACCTTTTCTATACATTATTTCGTTTATTTGTAGGTCGCAAAACAATAAAACTTTGATTTTGACAGGCCATGGTGCAAAAATGTAGGCAATCTGAAAATGTTTTATTTGATGAAGGAGTGCCTACAAGTAATTTCTAAAAGTTGAACAGTATTTTGTACAAATATAAAAATACGAACTTTTTCGGTTACCATTCCCAAGTTACAATAGAGGTCATCTAACGGTAACCGGTATCATGGCCATGAACAAACTTCCGTGACTGTTGACAGAGTACTCTATACAAATAGAGCACCCCCTAATGTGCTTCGTAGTTTTAAACTATCTGGGCGGAATAAGGTCACTACAAACAGATGTAATATCTAAAACCTCTGACTTCTACCATATCGATAAATGGTTTGGAAATTTATTTAACTCAGTTTCCGGTACACGTTCGCGGAAGACATACTGTGCAACGAGTAATTACTGCCGCGACTGCATAATGCACTTTGGGTTTTCAGAAATGTTATCACAGACAAGTTACGTGCTGCCTCTTAAGAGGACCTGCGTATTTTTCTCGCAATTAGTTCACTTGAGGCTGTCTTTAATTATCTGATCAACTATAACTGGTGCACAGTAGTTTGAATAATTTTGAAAACACTGGTTAATCTCTTTTACCGGCTGATTACGCAGTCTACCACGACGTGTGTAAGTTAAGAGTGCCGCGGTTTTAATGGCAGTTATTACCGAAAACTGGTTCTTGAGAATATATTTCACTAGCTGTGCCCACGGCTCTGCTCGCGTGGACTACATAATTATTGTTTAGTTTTTTTTTTAAATAAAGTTGAGTTGTACTTAGTGTTAGTTCTTTACTACGTGGTATTGTTCCATCTTTAACGGTTTAGACAGCGTATTGCAAGAGAGCGCGCTGGCGGCAAACTTTTTTCCGACTTGATTAACTAATATCGTCACTGCTTATTCCTTGTATTACTTTACGTAACAGAATATATACTTAAACCTGGCCAGAGAACATAGCTATGAACATAAAAAACAAACACGTAAATCGGATACGTGGTTCTCGGGTGATAAGCGCACTAACAGACAGACAGAGATACGTTGAGTTTTATGATATGTGTAGACGACTGCTCGTGTTTCAGAACACTTAGACTCAGATCCATGTTCGTGAATGAATGATTCTAAAAACTACGCGTTATCTACCAGCGATCAAAAAATTTGTAATAACCTAACATAAATTTTCCGCACTTTTACAAGAAATATATTTTTTTAAACCAGATGCCAAAAAATCTTTATAGCCATACAAATTTTTTTTTGGAAAATTGCATAACGAAAAAAAATTCGTTTGGTTTTCGAAAGTCTGCAGTTAACCATAAAAAGACAGTGCCCACGTTTTACACGGTTACTCTCTGTGAAATTGTCATTATCCTCAGACAGTAGGTATATATTCACTCACTTTGATTCCACACTGCACTAAATAATAATAGTTGAAAACTTTTTTTAAAACGGGAAAAGTAAACATTCGCAGAGGGAAACTATTAATAAGAAACTAGAAAACAGGACGTATTTCCCGAAAATATAATATATTAAAAATAGCTTTCATCTTCCTTATTATGTTGCATGTTGCAGCGACAATGTGACAGACAGTAAGGAAGTAAAATGGTGGTGGTCGAATATCCAGTTTGTGCCGGTCAACACCAGTGGCGAGAAGGGGGTTTGATTATGAGACGGAGGAACTTCTCGAGCAACGAGATACGAGACGGAAAGCATCGAGTAGCATGGTTTAAGGGTGGATAAATATCGAGGGTGAAAATAACGTGGCGAATAATGGGAAAAATACAGAATAAAATTCTCATTCACATTAAAGTTATCCACGTGATCTTACACACATGTAGAAAGATCCTGAACCGCACGTACAAAGGCTGCGAAGCGATTCACTATCCAAAATGGGATAGAAAACATTATACGTAGGGGCAGTGATATTTCGCGAAAAGATTTCGAGACAAGATACAGTCCAAAGTACTGTAGGGACGTCCAGCTTCTTTGATTGGCTAAAAAAATGTTCTGGACCGTATTAACAGTTTGCGCACGAATCACGAAGGTTCAGTGTCGGAGTTACTTAGTCCTGAGTGGCTTGGTCAAAGACGGACACGGCACCAGCATCCAATGGAGGGATAATAACAGCTGATGTGTGTATATAGTGTTGAAGTCTACTGTGTGCTCCGGTTTTTTACGCGAAAAGTCACTGCCCCTAATTATACGACCTACGCACCACGGAAATTAGTAAGGATGGTATTTACGATAGTTTTAATTGAAAATAATAATATTTAATTCATATGAAAGAACCGTTGTATGGATACTGTTGTCTTGAATCAAGATCTGAAATTCGCGAAGGGTTGTTAATTGAGAAAATAAGGGGTACTTTGTTATTATCCCACAAAATGTGCGTAACCCTTGGGTGTTTATCGCTTTTAACGATGCCATCATCACGTGTACACTAATGTGCAAAACGTCGCTTTGGTTGAACTCTATCAGACGAAATGTTGTCAAGGAAACAGACAAAGTTTGTAGAGGTGCAGATGGTCGCCTGCAAGGTAACCCTACAAACCTTATCTTTTTGTAGACAACCGTTCGCCTGAGAGTGCTTAGTGTTTTCAGTATTTCTTTATGATACAGGTGGCTTGTAAACTTACTGATGCTCCAACGTATTTATTTAACAGGCGTTTTTATTTTAACTACCACAGGAATGTTAATTTCCTAATTGCAGTGACAAAGAACGCTTCGTGTAGCTTCGAGGCTGCTCGTCCCCGAAAATCGAATATATATGGGAATAGGAAACGTTTTCGTATTTTATTTGCACGGAGACCAGATCCACTTTACGTCAAAGCGGAACAGATTTCAGTATATTAATTGTGGAATTACTTAAAAGCTTCCAGTAATATACACGACGTGTTTAACAGCGTAGAAATGACTGAGCTATGACAGAGGCACTCAATGTTCTGATGAAAGTGAAGCTAGGTGGAGATGGTGTAACGAAGGAATGAAATGGCAGGGAAAACGGGATTACTACATCGAGAGAAAGGTTTGTTTCCACCAACAAAGTACTTGTTTGTATCGTCCCAAATGTATATTTAGCAGCCCCATAGAAATATTTCGTTGAGGAAACTAAACTTGAAAAAAAAAAAAAAAAATTCATTTAACAGAGTACGCGATAGCAAAAACAAAATTCTGTGTTGGGCTGAACAAAATTAAACTGTCAACAAAATATTTAGTTGATTCAACTGTGTATATCTGCTTGGAAATGATATTGATTGCCTTCTTTCGAAAATACAGCTCGAGTGTTTGTCTGTAATATCTGTGACTATTAGGATAATAAAAATGCTCGTTAGAGCATTCTTAGATGTTTAATATTAGTGTAAAATCCTAGTAAAAGTAGTTCATTAGGAAACTAAAACGTAAAAATGTGAAACTTGAAATATTTTTATTTACGTATGTTGTATAGTATTTAAATATTATGTATTTCAAAACAATCTTTCTTAGAATAGGTGTGATTATAGCTGTAGTAACTAGGGCGTAGTTTTTAGGCCTAGACGGTCTAGGTTCGAATCAAGGACGGACTTAAACTTTTGTTTTTATAATACCCAAAACTTTTTAATGTACACAAAGCCAAACAAATCTTTACTTGCGGCAACCAAATCTTACAGTTAGTAGCAAAAAAAATGAGAACAACAGAATAATTTGGTTTCAACAACAAAGTGTTTCATTGCCCATATAACAAATATTAATGGTTGCGCCAAACAAACTTTGTTTTATTGGACAGTGCCTTTCACTCGGTACCCGATGAAACCCGCTGCGAACGCAATGCTGTAGCAAGCACGGTTAAAGTAGTCAAACGCCGTATTTAAAACTTGCAATCGTAACTTGACAGGATTTCGCTGTTTAACTTCACGGCTGTTTCAACTTCCATCCCAACAAGTGTGTTGGGGTCTTTTCGTAGCTTACCTGACTCGCTGTCGGGAAGTCACGAATCCAATTCGATCCCGCTGAACTGGGATGGATTCACTCTTTTATTTTTCCGCATCCAACCCAGGGAAACTCCGTTACGAGTTTCGGTACTTTCGATGCTACACGACGATGTTTTTTGATCGATCCCCAAGATCGATCATCCTCTGGTCATTCTCTCCGCTATACTAACCACGTTGTTAGCATCTACAGGAATATATTATGTGGCTTCAGTGGCGGCGATTAGGTACCAACATTGGGGGGTAGGGATATTTTTTTTTCTCCACCCTCCTTCATATCCCTCACTCGCAACGCTGACAGTCGAACTAGCAATAGAAAACACTGTCACATTGACAACTGCACAGACATAAATAACTACGGATGCGAAAATCCACGAGAATTTCATAGTTAATAGGAAAATTATGTCTTCGCGAAAAAATCGTGAAATTACTGGAAACGCTACATTGAAATTAAATAAGCCCCTTTGATAATGTGTGTCAATAAAATATGTGTCCTAAACAAGATTAAACAACGTAAAATACGTTGTCTGTAAAATATTTAGTTTCTCGTGTCATTTTACGAGCTTGGTAGTGCATTTTCGACATGTTTACATTTTATGGCTTGAAATAACGCCTCAGCCCAATGCATGAGAGTTTCGCCTCTCTGCTTGGTTGCGCTTTGACTGAAAATGTGCAAGGACAGTTTATATGATAATTTTAAAAATTGCTTGGTTTTCAAAAGCTTAGCTAAATAATTAATGCAAAAATTTAGGGGGGGGGGGGTAACTTCTCCCTTGTCACTCTCCATTCCCCCAAATAGCAATCACTGTGTGGCTTTGAAGTTACATATGACAACTTAATACTTAAATCTTAAATTACATAGCTTTGTATCTTAATGTCAAGATTGTAGCCAGTATGGTTCCACTTGTTCAAAATTATTCCACCGAAGTCGTATTAAGTTTTAATAAAACATTTTACAACATGATTTGTAATAATACNCCACCCATAAAGAAAGACCAAAGTAAAGTTCGTATATATTTTAAACACAGCACAATTTTATATACGAACAAAAATATAGGGTTCTGTTTTATAATAAAATATGTCCTCAGTGTGTTTGTATAAAAAAATTTGGGTATTTATTAATAATGGTTTGTAATGATGCTGAACTTGAATTAAATAGCACTTCTGGAATCTTTGAATTGTGGGCGAGAGTTTTGAGACGATAAAGTCAAGCGACTTATCATTTAGGTCTGCACAAATAAATTTGTATTTAGAAACGCAGAAAGAAAAAAGAGTGAGTGAATTCTGATCTTTTTTTTTACAAATCTCATTGGGCGTGTCTAAACTCTGGGAGATATTGGGTTTGCCCTATAACTTCTGCTTATTAAGCAGTAGTACTTTTGCGACAATTTGTGAATAATTTCCTTGACAGAAATCCCACACCACATCAAGCGTCTTTTATATTCTTGTGTCTCAAGCTGCTTGTTTCACTTGTAGTCTATAACCCCTTAACATTAACCCGAGTACACTCATTCACATCTGACGTGTTGCAGAATGCGTAAAATCATGGCCAGCGTTGTGCAACTACAGAAGCTTGCACCAATACGGTCATTGCATTTCCCTGGGCAATGCTACTTGTTGATGCTGGTGGACCAAATATTTTATGATTGGTTGATTCTTTTGCCACGAATCTAAAGAAACAGTTTCCGTAGGTTTCAAAGTGTCAGTTGTCATGAAATAATTGCAAGTACAGTTCACGCCATACAGTTACTCTTTTGCAACACCCGAAATGAAAAATCAACGTGTACGTTAACCCTTTCGGTCCCGAATTAATTCCCCAACCCAACCGTTGCATTCGGTTAATTTCATGATGTGCGCTGTACTCGTGAAGAGTTTGCTTCTCGAAACCAGCGAACAAAGTGCTGCGTGTTCGTTGACGCCAGCACTAACCATTCACAAATGAGGACGATGAAAACACAGGCCACCGATACCTTGTGTACAGTGCCGACCACAAATATCCTTCATGTGCAGCATGTCCCCATTCCTGGATACAAGGACTAAACGGGTTAACCCATTCAGACCCAATGTACACAATTGTGTACATTTCGCTTGTGTTGGTAATTCTTGGCCTGTGCTGCACACTGCGAAGCTGACTGACCAATGGTCTTAACTGTGGGTAAATGATTCGCAAACCGTCTTACTGGTCTAGGTCATGATTGGTTCATATAACTGCAGTCGAACATATAGCCTACAGCTAGGGCCAGTGACTTTTCGCGTAAAAATCGGAGCACACGGTAGACAACAATACTATATACACACCTCAGCTGTTGTCATACCTCCATTGGCTGCTGGTGCCGTGTCCGTCTTTGACCAAGCCACTCAGGACTAAGTAACTCCGACACTGAACCTTCGTGATTCGTGCGCAAACGGTTAACACGACCCAGAACATTTTTTAGCCAATCAAAGAAGCTGGACGACCCTACAGTGCTTTGGACTGAGTCTTGTTTCAAAATCTTTTCGCGAAATATCAGTGCCCTTACTATTAGTAGCTGAATATCACACTCGTACTTTGATACATTTATACGGTTTTACATATTTCTTTATAGCGTTCCGTACTCAAATATTTGAAACAGGTATCAGGAACACGTTCTAAAGATGGACACATCAAGGTGAAACCATTTAAGCCTTTACCAAGTCGTGAACTCCCGAGTCGCAAAATTTTTCGAATCTTTTAACACCAAACACGAAATCTGAAGCTTATTTTGAATTCTAGCGTACACAGAAAAAATCCTAAGGTTGCAACAAAAATATTATTACTGAGCAATTTCTTTAAACGTTTATGTTGACGCATTCTGCGTCCCTATATTTTATTCGTTAGAACACACACTCTGGCGAAGCTCGCAGGCGGACGACCGCAATAAGGATTAAGGATTTTGTGGACGTGCTGGAAGAGTGACGCCAGGAGCCTCGCAGCTGCAAAGGCACGCTACCAAAGGTTTCTGCACGTTCAACTGTTCCTGCACATGCAGACGACATCCGGAGACAACGGAAGGCACCAGGGCGCGGACACAGCTGTATTTTGCAGCTGCCCAAGGGACACCGAGATCCCACCACCAGCGGCATATGTCCCGGGATTGTACCGCAATAAACCATGAGAGCTTTTAGTAGGCGTGCGCGCAGAACGGGACAATAAGCTTCCAGGCCAGAATCAAGGGACGACGCCAGGCCGGCTGCGGACCACACGAGCAGCGGCCATGTGTTTTATGACCCAGGGGGACGACAAGCACCCCGGACCACGTGCAGAGACGGGGGAAGTTGAATATGGTGATGGACGCTACAAAACCACACGAAGGGGGGAGCAACAGCGCAGTCAGTTGAGAGACGTCGAACCAGTCGGTCGGGGGACCTGAAGCGAGGCGTCCGGCTCGGAGCCGGACGAAGCCAGTGAGATGAACGAGTCAGTCAGTCAGTCGCGGATCGAGCAGTCAGTCAGTCGGAGTCAGTCGAGGATCGAGAGTGCATCACGACGTCGACCTCAGTCGTAGGCCGTCAAACGGGACGTGCGACGGGAAGAATCCGAGAAAAGTCAGTCAGACTTCGTCAAACAAGAAGGGTGTACCGGGAGCCGAGAGAAAACGAGTTCGCCAAATGCATCAAGACGTGGACCTTAGTCGGAGGCCGTCAAGCGGGATGTGCGGCGGGAAGAATCCGAGAAAAGCCAGTCTGACTTCGTCAAACGTAGAGTACTGCGTGGACCCGAGAATGAGGAACTCCGAGGCCAGGCGTCGGGACGCCCCACCAAGCACCGGAGCAGTTCCAAGCCGCCAGCTGAGGGAAGACAACGCCGCAGTGTCAGATAAGTAGTTCTACACCAGGTGTAAAGAATCCTGCCCCCCTCCCCCCTCGACACCAATCGCGGCGTCAAACCATACGTAGCCTACATAGAAAAAGGGGAGGGGAGTTTGTCTCGTGAGTTCATGTACCAGTTAACCTGTTCAAGCAACAATAAAACTCGATTATGTGAACTCACAAATAAAGTGTAATTTATTAGTAAATTGGACCTAGAGACAACAGTGTCGACGTATTCCTACGCCCTGTCACTGAGGGCTAGCATCAAATGCTGGCGCCTCACGCCGCAGAGCAGAATCAATACCTACTTCCAAACTTCAGCATTTGGCAGGTATCAATGTTGTAGTAAAATTAATAATTAAGTGACAAAGTTGATAGTGTTAACCACTTACAAAGTCTTATATTACTATAATGAAAATATTCTGTTTCAGTGTTAATGTTAACAAAGCCTCTAAGTAACGTTGCCGCAGTCAAATGTTATATTACGGTGAAAATTACAGGAACGACAAAATATTGGCGTTAATACGACATTAGAGTAATGTCCAGCGAGCACCAGTTTATCCTGACTTAACGTTGTAAAATGGAAGTTTATAGTGAACAGCGAACAACCTCATAACATGTAACCACTATAATACAATTTTATAGCATTTAATGAGAACTAAATGTAGCTAATGTAGATAAGCTTTCAAACCTCGCAAAGAAGTTGATGGATGCCAAATATATATACATATCTAGAAAATGACATTTTTACACAAAACAAAAGAGTACTACGGTTTGTCGTCATGTGTTGTAGAATATCCACCATATGTAATGAAAACGTACCTGCCAAAGTAAAGCAGTTGGCAGGACGATGAGTTTCATGAAATAGAAATCGTCATCTCGCTGTGTTTCAATTTTTTTGTCCACAAGTAATATTATTTTTTTTGACAACTGTTAGGATCAATTCAACACTAAATTTATTTTGACGCAACATAAACACCACCTTAATTTTGAGACACTGTTAGAAATGTATTTAGATTTACGGAAACGTTTACGGTGGTGTAGAGTTAATTTACGGAAAGGCACTTCGTAATGCCGGATAACGGAAATGAGCTCCGTAAATACAAAATACGGAAGCTCTTAGTGTTCTTATGGCTTCGATTTTGAGACACGAACAATGCAGATGATACCTGAAGCGTATAAGATCCCATCTTCACAATACTACTTCGTGTAAAATGGTAGTAGCTGAGTGCGAATCACTCATGGAAGGCCAATGCGTTGATTTTTATTAGAATTCCGCTACAGGACAAAACCTTCTGTGTACACAGTGAAACACGCACATAACGAAAATAAAACAATATTTTCGTAACCTCGTTTTATAAACCGCAAATATAGCAAGCGCTCTAACACGACTTGAAACTAAGACAGGCGCGTTCATCGCTATCATGTAAAATCCATATTTTCACAATACTTCGTGTAAATGTGTGGTAGGTGAGTCTTTCGAGTTACTGATCCTTAATCTATCGATTCATGTACAAATCCCACTAAAACACTAATTATTTAAACTTTTTTCATTTCTATGTTATACACAGTTAAATGCATTACGAAAATAAAACTATTTATATTATCCTTGTTTGTAAACCTGAAATAAAATAAAATCGCACACACTCTAACATAACTAGAAACTAATAGGTTTATGGATCTTTTGATATAAATTCCATATTTAAAACCTTACTTTGTTTTAAGCGTGGTAGGTAAGTGGATAATGATTTGGAAAACAAAAATTTTTTCAGAGTTCAAATCCCGCCACTGGACAAACGTTTAAATTTTTTTATGGTCATCTTTATACACAGTGAATCACCCACAAAACGATAGTAAAAGGTTTTTTGTTACCGCTTTTTATAAAGAGCAGATTAAAAAAGAAAAATTAGCAGGTTTGTGGACACGTTCCGTGAATTCGCGGAGATTTATGTAAAATTTACGGAGATAACGTTATTAAAAAAACCGAAGAGACCGTAACTCAACGCAGATGTCTAGATAAATTGTAACCAGTATTTTCCGCAATTTTACGGACAATTTTTCTAACAGTGTAGTACAGTAACAAGGTAACGTTGTTACAAAATAACTTAATATTTCAGTTACATTTACAGCATAAAAGTATATTGCATCAACAGCAACATTAGTTACAGACGACTAGCCGATAACATAAATGTACTGTACTTGTAACATTAATATCATTGGATCAACATTAGACTATTATATTTGTATGTATATACGTGTTCTTTATAGGACGAGTTATTCTGATCTAGTCACAAATAAGTGCACGTGACGTGTAAGGTTTCTCGTAGGGAATGGCTTGGTAATGTAACTGTCATGAATTCAGAATTTTCCTTGAATACATTTTATTGACCACTGCTTTTAAGTCATTCTAAAATTATCTCGTTTGAGTTCTACCTGAACGCATGACAAAAACAGCTGACTTTAACCATGCGGATATAAATTGGCTAGTGTAAAAATAACAAGATCGATTGCTATTTTCCTTCACCTAATGGCGTAATTAAAGAGTTACAAAACTATAACGCCAAATAAGGCGATACTGCCGTTGAATGTTGAAATATTTTAGTAACCAATTTTCAGGTAAGAGAAAAATCCGTTGGCTAACTTTCGCTCTAATTGTGTGAAATATATATATATATATATATATATATAAACATTGTATTTCAATAAAACACAGGAAACGTTGGATGCTTTATGCATTAATTATTTTTTTTATTTTGTTTTTTTATTATTTATTTTATTTAAACTTTCTGTAATTCTTGTTCCTGGAGTTATCTACATGCAATTGCTTCGTTTCTCTGCCGATATAAGGCCGAGTTTAAAGTGTCCCAATCAAATGTTCTTTCCCACATAGAATGATATACAATCCAGTCTGCTTACTTGAGTAATTTACACTTCAATTGTCGGTGACGTGATACCACGCTGCAGAGAACCTTGTGGACACTGCTGGTGAAGTAATATTGCGTTGCCAGTGTCCTTAAAGTACACTGATGTCATGAAGTTTTACGACAAACTCCGTGCAACTCATCAGGTGAGCTAATGTTACGTCGGCAACACTCGAAGTTGTTTATTATCTTCTCTGCACAAAGCAGAAAATAACGTCTAGATTTCGAGGCGCGTCACGTGTTGGAGGTATGGGCTGTTTACGATTAACTGAGAACTTTTGAAAGCCCTGCCTAAGATCTACTTTCCTGCTCAATTTTTATATTTCCACCATATGTGAAATTAGCACTACCATAGGCCGAATGACATTATTCATGCTTCAGTCAAGTGAAAACGTAATTTAGTTACGGACCGAAATGTGTTACAAATTGTTCGCTTCGTACTCGAACGTGTATAAATTATAAAAACCCTAACTTGATTTGCTATTAACTCAAACATTACACTTGCAACATAACGTCAATACTTGGAACTATTTATCTTAATTCGCTGTCAACTAAACTTGGAGTCTGCGTGCCAGTGCGTGTGGTAAAGTTGATGCGCAGTGACTTGTCGTTTCGTATCTGTTTACTCATCTATAGGGTATCCACAGTAAAGTGAGCACTTTTGAAAGCCCTCTCATTTGGAATATTGGTAAAATAAATATTTTTACTTTAGGATTTGGGCGTTAAGTTCCGAGTGAGGAGGAATGTACAGACTGTTTTTATTACTTACATGGCTATATTTATTTTAATAGGTGGCTAAGGGATAAGAAATGACTGGAAGAAAAAAAGTAACTAGCGCCTCAAAAGTGCTCGCTTTACCGTGAACAGTGTATACAGTCTGTTACGGATGTGATCGCAGCCTGCCCAGTGGAGGGGAGGGTGGGATGACGAGGAGTGCAATGCCAGG